>CM039679.1:295325048-295524426 GCA_022537955.1 Schmidtea mediterranea | reverse complement strand
CGCTTCATTCTGGTTTTTTCGGCTTCTAATCTCATTATGCTTTAATTTTTCCGTCCAACTTCTTCCATCGGTACCATTCATTTTCGCTTTAGAAATTCCCTACTAGTCCTTTTTTAATCTTGTGAATATCTTTTGAGTGTCCGGTGGTATAACATTGTCTTTGCTAAAAACGGTAGAAATCCAATTGCCATTTTCCAGTTGATTTTATTCTCTCTCTTTTGTAGAATATCGAAACCATCGCTAACATTCTGGTGTTAATGATTACTCTACGATTTGAAAAAATGAGAAATTATTTTCTAAAATTCCTGCCCAATCATTTGTCCGAAGATTAAGAATCTTCCCCACATGGGTTTCATCATATTTGCTGTAGCTGTGTTGAAAATGAAATCCGGTGATAGTAACAATTCGTAGTTAGGTTCTTCTCCATAGTTTGTTACCTCCGTTATAGTTAACAATGTTGGATATATTGCTTGCCTTTTGTGCTGGAAAATAAATAAATGTTCTCTAGCTCGTTCACAGATCTTTCGTTTGTGATATTCCACTAATGTGATTATCCACTGGTTTGAATTCTGCTTGTCGGCTAGCCAGTTTCTGTTGGTCCAAATATTTTTGGTGGAGTTACTCGTGGAAATGTAACCAACTTCATCTCTTATTTCGAATAATGGTCCATATACATTACTTGCATGATGTATGGGATAAAATTTCCTGGATTTTCATCTTGTTACTTGGTTGAGCGAATCTGATTTTCTTTAATGCATTATTATTATCGTTTATACATTATCTCTGGGGATGTTGATTCTCTGCAGTTTCGTTTCTTTTCGCATTTAAATACTATACATAACTTCTTCCGAATTCTTCCAAAATATCCCTCTTGGAGTGTATTAATGGAATGCATTATCCCGGATTTGTGATTGCCATTGCCAATTATTGTTTTTTAATATTTCTCTTTCAAGTACAATCATTTTTACCAAATCGTAGTATATTTCTGTTGAATGCCAATCTTTATGATATAAGTCCTCTTGTTATTTATATAGAGATATAGTTTCAAACATCTTTGGGGTCTATTTGCCGCTTTTGCGTTTGGTATTGCTGTTCGCGATAATGAATAATTCCTTTATAATTGGTAGTGGCTACCAATTCTACACATTTGCTCACCATTCGCCTTTTATGAATCTCATTCCGATTGTGGTAATCAGTTGGATATTACACGTTGGTGTGACATATGATGCCGATAGGTCGTGTGGATCGTTGGTTTTCCGATTCTTACCGGTTTCTCCGTATATTCATCTAACGCGCTCTTTTGTGTGGTTAGTTCGGTTTCTCTGTGCCTTGTCCTTGAGATTTGAATATTGCGCTCTCAATAAGGTGAGTACAAGTTTCCTGGTATCGGCGGTGGAATATACGATAGTTGAACATTCCCGTATCACTGATCTATCTGTTGCTAGACATTGAGGGTACTTTTTTCATTGCTTGCGTATCTTGATCAAAATATCCTGATATTTCTCCAACTTCACTTGATAACTTTCAATTACTACTCTGCCTTTGCACCATTGATTAATAGGTGTATTCCTCTTGACATGTTCCGTCTCCAGCCGTTATATCTTCCCGCGCCGTATACTTCGGGTAGTTTTTTATCTCTTCTTCCGGCTGGCCTACATTTACTCTTTCCAGCTATTGAGATGCGTTCCTGTCGTGAATCCTCTTCAGCACATTTCGCATCCGCGTTACTGATACGACTGGGCGTTGTTTCCGTTCCAAGCTTCTAATATTGTTTGAGTGTGAAGTGATGGTCGCAATGGAATGCTCAAATTTTTTCCTTGTTACTAGCATTCCTGTGAATTTTCGTTTTTTTATAAAATCTACCTCTTGATATACATTATACGATACTGCTTGTTGCCGTGTCTGTAGTTTACCGGGGTTTGGCAGCTTTGCGCACTCTTCCGTTTCTTTTAGTGATATATTGTATGACCATCTTTATTGTTGTCACATATCATGATTACAAACGGTTCTACCCTTTTCACGCACATCATCCATATGAGATTGTAGTGATTATCGTATTCATACGAACAGCCGTTTTCTAGCTGTTTTTTGATCGCTTGATATGGTCGTTTCGAATTCCCGTTATCATAAATCTTTTTAACGTCATCGCTTGCATCATCCGGTGGTTTTGATCGCTTTACTTATCAAATTAATTAAGAAGCTTGCCATCCCCTATGGAGTCAAGATGAATGGTTCGATTATTCCTGTAATATGTCTGTTCGGCAATTTCGTATTCCGTTTGGGTTTATCTTGGAGTTCGCCTTTCTGTAGTATACTTCGTGTTTATACATCAGGTACCAATCTACCAAATACTCTATTTGGATCGTCTGATGTTTTTGTTTAATGATTATTATCAACAATAATCCTCTGGATCCTTGGTTGTGGTTCGTACTTTGTTTGTCCATAGAGATTTTATTTAATTAATTGGTTTTATTGCTGCCCAAAGCTGTTTTTCGCTTTGCCGTCCGATGATATTGAGTTTTCAAATTTCTCTTTAATTTCTGGATTTGCTAATATCCCAGCATATCAGGTTACAATCTGTTGATGTCCATTTGCTGCTTGTGTCTTAGCCTTCATCAGTTTCCTTTAATGCTTCGTGCACTTGACAAGTTGTTTTCAAATTTCGTGTCATTTGATCCACTCTGCTCTGTTCTTGTTAGTTTTCCTTCTGGGGCTAGGTTTATCAATTTTGGTCGTCCTCTGGATTTCTTTCCATTGCCGTAGGCTGTTTCTATTTCGTTTGAGTTGTTCGTCTGTTGTTTCTTTGGATGTTGTAGCTCGCTCAGTTTCATTTATACCCATTGTCCCATTACTCTCCTGATTGAGTTTCGGCGTTTCCTCTTTCTTTTATTTCCTCTTCAGAGAGATATCTGGTTCTATATTTCGACGGTTGTCTTTGACCACATATCTAGCTCGTCTGGTTCATCCTGTGTATCATATCATCCTTCGTTTTCCTGTCATGAACAAATCTCATGATTTCCGGTATTCTCCGGGTTGTTTCCTCGTCCAGCAAGTATTATTTAGATCGGATTTAATAATCTCTCGTCTCACTGTTTGTGAGACGATTACTTCATCTGCTGCAGGTGGACTTCTGGCGTGTTAGAAGCTTTACTCTGTCGCGCTATTGGCGTTTTCTTTGATTCTCTTTATTGAGTCTCATAGCGCGATCTCTCTCGCTCACTGGTAATAAATCATTATTATTTATCTCTAATTGCACTCTTGAGATTAACCTCCGATTCTCTTATCGAGATCGTCGTCTAATGATCGTCCTTCGTATTGTAAATGAAATGGCGGTTGTTCATACGGTATTCTCTTTTTCACTTCACTCTTTGGCAATGAGTTAATTCTCTTCGATTGGTCGAATCTGGGCATCAATAATTTTTTAAACTATACTTGCTCATAATCGTTGCGGGGTGTGCCCAGTATCAGTGTGTTCCATTTTTCGATATTTCTTAGGAAATTGCATCTGGTACCACACGGCATACAAATACGATAAGCTCCTCTATTTCCTTTACGATATTCCGCAGGTTCTCCACTCTGTTACAAGAATCGATTATCCATTTTGCTAAATCTGTTACAGTTCGTCTTTGATTTTTGGCTCCGGTTCTCAATATCGCTGCTAACTCTCTACATTTTTGCGTTTCCGTTAATCTTGTTAATCCTTCTTCCACAGGGTCGTCTATATCTGTGGGCAAGTATTTTGTTCCTGGTATTCGTTCTCGAGTACGCGATGCGCGTCTCGCTTGTTTCTTGTTGGATTCGCAATTTCATTTCTCGTTCTGTTTCTACTTCAATCGTGATGTATATCGTATCATCTTTTACAAATTGAGGTGTTACGTATTTTTTCAATAGGAATTGTGGTACTCCTCCTGCAACATTTTCAGTGGATTTTGGCTTCTGACTTATCATTGATCTTGGGTCTACTCCCAATTTTTCGCTGTGTCGCTCTTCCCATTTTCCAGGTTTAGCGATTGAAATTGTGACTTTCCGATTAAATGGCCATTCTAACTTGCCGTCATATCTGCCTCTTGCTAACAGAAAATACACTGATAGATATTTCCCTTTTCCTACTCCATCTCCGTTTGGGTATACTCTCAATTTCATCCGGTATCCTCTGATCTCTGTATAGAATTGATGACTTGTAATACCGATGATTTTCTCTTCTTCAGCCGATTTTACTTTTTCAGCCCATCCACCTATCTTCCATGTGTATGGGGCTAGTCGAGCTCTATCGTTTATTTCCTCGTCTTCTTCTGGTTGCCATTCCATTTCGTTTATCATTTCCTCTGGTAAATTTTTATATGGCTCATCTTCATATAGTTCCAAGGTTGTTTCATTAGCTGCCTCTTCTGGCGCTTCCCTGGTATATATTTTCTCCATTTTGGTTCGGTTCTCTCCATTTTCCATTTCCACTCCTTTGTCTTTTCATCATACACCTTTTTCCATGGTGTTGATCGGCATCTCGAGTCGTCTATCGGTTGTAATTTTGTGCTTAATTTCGCATCTTGTCTCCATAGTTGGTAGATGGTTAGTATTTGATCCATCTTTCTTTTCATTTCCTCTTGAAATTCTTGGATCTGTTGTTCCCTTTTTGTTGTATTTTTCCTCTCTGGTTCATCCATGGCTATGATATTAATGGTTTGTCCGTCTTCCCATATACCTAATTCGTATATCGGGGTTCGTTCTCGCGGACTTATTTGCCGTTTGTGGTACATTATTGCTACGTCTTCCACCATACCGTCGTCACTACTTTCGATTATTGGTTGGATAATTTCTCGGTTTATCCGTCGGTATAATTCATGCATTTGGCAATCGGGTCTACTAGTATTTCTTTTATTTCATCATTTGGTAGCTTTATTCTTATCTTTATTGGTTCATCTCCCCTCATATCTCTTTGGTGCTCTCCATATTTGGCTATCAACTCATCTGTTCTCTCGTTATCGAATCTCATAATATCTGTATCTCGTACAGCTTCTACGAACATTTTCATTGAGATCGGTCTCGTTAATGATAATCGGTTAATATATTTTCTAGCCTGGTCTATTGCTTGTTCTGTCATTTTAATCTGGTTTTGCCTCATTATCTTTTGTCTCTCTTTTTCTAATCCAGGCTTTATTTCTTTGTTATATAATATTTGAATTTTCTGCCATATTTCCGCTGTCGTTTCCTCGCTTTCATTTTTGTTTAACGTTACCACATTTATTCCTTTTGGCCATATTAGAGCATCCGCTAGGTGTATATCTCGCTTTATTTTCCTTCCTTGATAATATAAAGGTTTATTTTTGTAGCTGGGTCCTAGCTTTTTCACTACCCAATCATACAACTCGTTTGTGCTTTCGCCTCTTGTTGCTATTATCTGTCTCGGTATTTCTGGAAAATCAATAATTACCTGATACTCTTCTCTATCATATTCTTTCAGATTCTCTTGGTACTTTTTTATCATGTCTTTCCATGATGCCGTGAATGTACCGTTATCTTGTTGATATCCTTTCGCAATCAGTTTCATTATTCTGCTGTATGCGGTTGTGTCTCTGAGGTTTAGGAACATTTGATTTCGATCTACTTCTTCTACAATCTCGTTAATTTCTTTTAATATTTCAGTTTCATCTTCTCTCGGCACGTTCGTTTCCATTTCCTCTAATTCGGACTTTGATTCATTTTTATACGGTTTATTTTCCTCGCATGATTGAAATATTTCTCCACCCAGACTGCTTATTTCGCTTTCATCCTCATCTGTTTGATCGTCTGATATTTGTCTCAACATATTGATATGTAGTTGTTCCTCCTCTTTCATTATCTTTGTTGGCCCTTTTGTTTGGAACCATATTTCTTTTATTCTATTCTCGATTTGAGCTTCACTCCACGTGGGCTTTTCTTTTCTGATTCTTGTTTCTATTTTTTGTAGCAGTATCCTCTGGATTCGATTTTTTGTTATTATTGGTTCTGATATCTTTTCTTTTCCTTGTGACGTTGATGCTTCTTGCTCATGTTTTTGTAGTTCTAGTTTTGGCTCCTCCATTTCTTGAGATAGCGCTTTCTTTGCCAGCACTTCTATTCTTTGGTCTAGTGCTTGCTCTTGTTCTAAATGTTTTAACGCTCCGTCTATTTTTAATATTAGTGCCTTCTTTCTAAGTTCCGCTTTCTCTTGTTTCAGGCTTGCTTCTTTTTCTTTTAGCTGATCTTCCTCTTGTTCTAGAGCTTCCTCTTGCTTTATTTTCTCGAGTGTACTCTCTGTCTTTTGTGTCATAATTTCTTTTTCGAGTTCATTTATCTCGTACGCTAATGTTTCCTTGTTTTGATCCTCCGTTATCATCATTTCTGCTCGTTTAATCTCTTGAGTTTCCGGTTCATTCGGTTTCTCCATTATCGTTTCTTTTAACTGTCGACGTCTTTGTTTTTCCTCCTCTGTAAATTCTTTGATGGCCTCTATTTTCTCCATCGTATTTAATTCAACTGCTTTCTCGGTATCAGTTATCATATTTCCTCCCCCTTCGTTCTCAACACACTGCTCCGCAGTGTGGATTTCATCGGAAATTTCCATTCTCATCATATTGATTCTTTTCGGGGTTTGTTTTCGATTTTCCCATCTTTGCTGGATTTCCTGAGCTTCTTCTGTTTGTAGTCTTTGCCATTCAGCTTGTTGTTGCTCTTGATATTCTCTAGTTCGCATCTCTTGAATCTCCTCATTGCTTCTCATTACGTTGATTCGTTGTTGTTGTATATTGGTGGGCATCTGTTGCATCATCTCCTTTAATTCCATGGGCATTCGTTGTAGTGTTTCTCGTAGCATGTCTATCTCTTGCATCACGTTAATTTGCGGGTTTCCCATAGAGTTATTTAATCTTGATTGGTTTGGTTCTCTTCTTATGTTACATTGCCTTGCGAAATGTCCTTGTTGTCCACAATTGTAACATGTTTTGTTATTAGGTTGTCTACATATTTTCTCGGTATGCCCTCGTCTACCACATTTTTGACAGTTGTAATTTCGGAAACAATTCTCTGACCGATGTCCTATTCTTTGGCATATGGAGCATTTTTCATTTGTATTTGGATTGTTCCTGAAATTATTATTATAACTTACTTGGTTATTACCTCTTTCCTCCGGATTTCTCGTTGCTGGTGGCTTGAACATCTGCTGTGCTCTTGGAATGAATTGATTCATGGCTGGATTGGTATTGTTGTTTTGATTGTTGGCATTGACTGTTGATGTTGTTGGTTCCGTGGCCAAGACTGCCACTTGATATCCCAGTCCTAGATGGGCTTCACATCTGTTTGCGATTGCTACTGCTTTATCTAATGTTTCTGGTGCCAAGCATCCAAGGTTGGCTCGTATGTCTTCCCTTTTAATTCCTCTTATGAAGACGTCTACCATTTTATCTTCAGGTAAATCTGTTTCTCCGAAGGCTTCTTTACACAATTTCTTTAATTCGCATGCGTACACTGCATTTGATTCGTCTCGTCTTTGTTTTCGGTGTAGGAAGTCCAATATCTTCCTATTCCCTTTTTCTCTATCCCGAATATCTTTATTAAGAACTCTTTAATCTCTGTCCACGTTGTCAATTTCGTTACATCTCTCGCTTCCTCTACAAATACATCTTGTGCGCTCCCTTTCAGATACAAGGGTAGTCGCTCTTTTACCTTTTGATCTGTCCAGTGACAGATATTTTTATACACTTCGAATTCCTTTATAAATGTATCCAATTTGTTGAGACTACCGTCAAACGGTTCTCCTCTAAACTTTTCTCTGAATTCTCCTATCATCACATTATTGTTATTCAACATTGTATTTACATCCGGAATTGAAGAGTTTATTGAAGTCGTCATGTTTGGATTGTTGTCCAGATCTTCTTCGTTTACTGATTCTATCGTTGTCAACTGGTTTTCGATATTACGTAATTCGTTCTCTTCGCTGCTATTAAATTCAAAATCGGTCAATCCGCTATCTGTGCCGGTTCCGGTTGCAGTTGATATTTTAGTATTAACACTTCTACTGTTGCGAACTTTTTTCTTTTCTTCCGCTTTTAATAAACTTTTTTCTCTATTCTCTTGGCTTTTGCTTCTCGTGTGGTTGCTGATGCTATCAATGTTTACGGTTATTCGTCTGTTTGACTGGTTTCTCTTCTCTTGCTTTGGTTGCTTTGAAACTTCTGGTTGCTTATCCACTACTCTGACGTTTATTCCAAAATCTTTTCTGCTCGTTTATTCAAATTCCTTTGTTATCACTTTGCTTTGTCGTTTGCTCTGAAATATTTTCTCCTTTGCTTTGCTTTTGCACTTGACTTGGATTGCTTTGCTTGACTATCGATTCCTAAAAATAAATAACACTCCAATATTTTATACTCTATACTAATTTCTCCTCCGTTTACCATACTATATATGTTATCATCCCCTGTTCGCATTTATCGTGGTGGTCTTCTTTATCTGACTCACCCCCCTCATTTTAAGTCCATTTTTAATTATCTATACCTCGTAATAATTATCTATTAATCTCGTATCAATTATCTATATAGTCTTATCAGTTATCTATATAGTCGTATCAATTATCTATATCATAATATCAATAATCATCATACTCATACTTTCATTCATTCCATTAATTGTTTTTCCTATGTCCCCCAAAAAATTCATTTACTTAATCCTCAATCGCCGGCGCTCTATGCCCTCTATGCTTTCCGTTGGCTCTTCGGCCTTCGGCTTTGACTCTTTTACTGGTCATCTGTGACCTTAATATCTATTCATAATCCTATTTCATCTTTACTCATATCATGTCTTATCTGGATTGCCTCTAGTATCTGATCATAATCATCCGGCCCTCTATTGCCTCTAGTATCTGATCATAATCATCCGGCCCTCTATTGCCTCTAGTATCTGATCATAATCATCCGGCCCTCTATTGCCTCTAGTATCTGATCATAATCATCCGGCCCTCTATTGCCTCTAGTATCTGATCATAATCATCCGGCCCTCTATTGCCTCTAGTATCTGATCATAATCATCCGGCCCTCTATATTATCTCTCATTGTTTCATCGGACTTGAGCTCAACAGTGCCTTTTGGGTATGTTTGAGGCCTCACACTGACTCTCAAGCCATGGCGTCTTTTGGCCGCGCATTCTTCCGGTTACGCTTTACTCACCGCCATTCGGATATTTGGTACTCGGTGTGGGATCCGGGTTATTGTACCAAACTCCTCGCTGGGCAATAAAAAACATTCCCTCGGTACTCGTGTGGATCCGGTTGTGTACTCGAAGAATATAAAAGTATGGAATGCCTAGACGTTCAATCAAGTTCCAAAAGCGGTTTACTTGACTTCCCGAATAGTGAAAAGAAAAGGAAATGATCAAAAGTGGGAGCGGAAAATAAACTATCAAATCTCTGCCCGCTCCTTCCATCAGATTTCTCGGCTCCGTTCAGCCGCTCTCATCTGGCTTTAGTAGGACATTTTGAGTATGAACCATTTACCGGTTAGTTCACATCTTACCTACCGTTTGGCCCCGATACTCGGTGTGGGATCCGGGTTGTTGTATCGAGTGCCTCCCAGCGAAAAAAAAGAATCGTTCGATACTCGGTGTGTGATCCGGGTTTTTGTATCGAACGGCTCAGCGTCATCAGTCCCTTGGCTGATAACAACCTGAGCACGACAGTCCGTAGCTGTCCTCTGGTGCCTCACCACCAGCTAGGGAAAAAAGAAGTCATCTCTAGGTACCTTTAATCAAAACTATTAATTCTGTTCCGTGTACACTCTTTCTCTCACCCCTCGGTCTATCTCTTCGCTCCCCCTTCAAAATTTGTGGTAATCGCATCAACAAGCTCCCCAAAAGAGGTGATCAATCTCTCGCCGGTTACTTGCTGACATGCGCGACTTGGCCTACCAGTTCCTTTCTCAGTAGGGTTGATCAGGGTTTTCCTTGGGTGAGCGTACTATCATTAGATAGCTCAGGTTTAACCATTTTTCCTCGTCCTATCTCAATATAATATCAATAAATATAATATCAATAAAACAAAAAGAATTATACACTAGGAAAACTCGGTTGTCGAAATTTTCCCGTCCAATATTTTGTGTCTCTGTGCATGTGTTTTGATTATTTCCCTAATTCGGCTTTTATGTTTTTGGTCTATTACCTTTGTTTATCGTTGTCAGGTGGTTTTATTATTTATAAACATTGCATATTTCTTTTATATTTGTCTTATCATCTAATAATAATTCAAGTAATGCATAATACACATTTATTTCATTTCATCATAACAATTCATGGAAAGTAAACCGTTAGTCTTTCCTTTATCTTTCGCTGGCATAACATACAGTGCGACTCTTGTGCGCATCCATGACAATAACTCAGGTGTCCGCAAGGTATCACCATTACTCGTGCTTCCTCTAATTTGCACGCATAACATTCCGAATAAGCCTTAGTCTGCTCCTTCATTGTTGTTGCAATCTCGTCTTCAATGTTTTTGACTTTTTCCATTAACTTGTTCCAGCTTTTCCCAAATTTGGTTATCTCTAATCTCATAGATAGAATTTCATATATTCTTTCAGTTGTTACTTCCTTATCAATATCGATTAATTTTATTAATATGCAATGTTCATCGGAGTACAGGTTGGTGATTGCTGATATATCCTCTTTAGCTCTTTTAATTAACTTTTGTTTATTAATTAGTTCCTCAAGATTGTCATTTTCGATGTTTAGAATCCCCTTTAGTTTTTCTATAATTTTTGTTGGTTCCATCTAAAATTATCAAATTACCCTTTAAATTTATCTAAATACTAATTAACTAAATTCATTCAATTTTTATTCTTCATTTTATCAACTACTATTTTAATCATTACTCGTTGTATTTATTCCATTATCGTTGGCTTCCTCTACTAGGTTCTATTGCTTTCCCCGTAGTTTATCGTTATTCCCTTACTTACCCCATTTCATTTTATCCCGCATTTTGCCCTTTTAATTATGTGTTGTTTGCTTATGTGTCTTGTTGTTGGTATCTTACAAGGGTGTTGTGTCGTCAAGTGTTGATGGATGTTGAGTGTCTTGGCGTCTTAATTTGTAGTCGGGTTGCTTGTTTTCCAACAGTTGTTCTCTGGGTTCTTGTTTCATGGCGTTCTCATCTCTCTGGGGTTTGCAACATATCGTCTCAACATCTCTGTCTAAGCTTTAACCATTTGCTTATATTTCCTTGGGTTCTTGTGAAAACATTCCTTAATGAGCCCCCAAATTTGTATCTCGTAGTCAGGTTGATCGCTTTTCATCGATCTTTACCATTTCTCATCTATCTTTGCAATCGGTCTTTACAATTTGATTTTACAATCTTTAAAAGTCTCTCCGGGGTTTGGTAACCTGTCGTCCCGACATTTCTATTTGCAAAGATAGTTCTGTACCCTGTCCCCTCTTATTTGTTTGCACACGACAATCATTCAATCCTGCCTGAGGGTGTACTGACATAATTCTCTGTTGTTTCTTAACTTGATTGTTTTGGTCTTTCCAAATAACAAAGCTTCAATCCCGGCTGAGGGTGTACTGACATAATTCTCTGTTGTTTCTTAACTTGATTGTTTTGGTCTTTCCAAATAACAAAGCTTCAATCCCGGCTGAGGGTGTACTGACATAATTCTCTGTTGTTTCTTAACTTGATTGTTTTGGTCTTTCCAAATAACAAAGCTTCAATCCCGGCTGAGGGTGTACTGACATAATTCTCTGTTGTTTCTTAACTTGATTGTTTTGGTCTTTCCAAATAACAAAGCTTCAATCCCGGCTGAGCCCCCAAATTTGTATGGTGGGTTACAGGGTTTCAAATCCTCCTGGTGACCCTAGTAACGTCATACAAAATGTTACTAATCGCCACTTGGCACCCGTTGCTAGGCAACGTTGGTAATGTGTTCAAGTGGTTAGTTGCCCGCAAAAATTGAGTACCATGTGCTAGTACTATAGTTGCTCGGACAACCAGCGGGTTCACGAGCTGTCGATAGAAGACCTATGCTCGCTTTGCTCGGTCCCTTACGCAGAATGCGAACTAAATTTAGACTGGTTAATGTAAATGGTTTCTAGTTTACCCCACTATGACTGAATACGTGAAAGCTAATTTATTTAACAACAAAGGGTATGAATATCGATGATAAGTTAAGTTTGGTGACTTGACGCTTGTGCGGCTCGGCGTCGAGCCCGTTCCTTGCGTCCCGGCCGGCGAATAGTCGATTGACTGGCTGGCGCCTCGGAGCTTGGTGCGGCACTGCGTTGACTCGGTAGTTGGGAAGGGCGAAGATGAGCGGATACGTTACCGCTTCCCTTCCCGACAGGCTGCTAGGGCGACCTCTAGACCCTGACTTGCGTGCGCAGACTCCGATTGAGTTGGCGTTCTTCGGCCCAGCCTTTTTGAGCCGCAGTGAGCCGTTGATAGAGTAGCTTTGTCCGTTTCGGGTCTAAGCAGGTAGCCTTGACCTGCTGTACCTCGCGAGTCAATTGCAGGACCTGACCGAGTAACTCTGCATTTGTCTGCCTCGCGCGGTCTAGTTCGGCTTGCAGGATCTTTAGAGAGGACATCACTGTAATTAAATGGGTTGTTACAACTTCGATTTATAGCTAATCTAATCCTTAAATTTATCAAATAAATCAAAAGTTCCTTTCAATTGCATGAGAAAGAACAAGGGAACACACAAATTTCTAATTATTATCGATCAATTACTACACTACACTATGCTGTTTCTGTTATCTTAGTTATCCGGGCCATACCGCTCTAGGCTGCGCTTGAGGGCTTCTACCGTGTATGGGCGCCTGGTATCTCGCACTGGACGGTGTGGATATGCGACTGCGATTCGCCCGGCAAGGATGTCCTCCATCACATTTGCAAGGTACATCCTTGCCTTGACTACCTGCAAATCCACCCGCTCCTGCACCGCTCCCACTGGGTGAGGAGTTCCTGCGCATTAGCATAGATTTCGGCGGCTGGATATTGTTGTCTCTCTGGTTCAAGTGGGTTACTGCTCGGATCCCGTGCTTTCCAAGGGATAGAATAAGGCCACTGTGACCGGGGTCCTTCTTTTGCGTCTGTGGTTCGTAATATCATTCTCGAGCGTTTTTTCCCAGTTGATTGAGCGGTGGTCTGATTGATGGACATGTTCTGCAACAATTGGGAATTAAATTATGAACATAATAGTGTGGGAAAAGGGTTTTCGCGGTATTAGTTAAAGTGCGTTCATGTATATAGGTCCAAGATTTGGCGTGTTTAGCGGCTAACATTGGGGTTCTTCTGGACTCGGTTTATTTGTGGGACTTTTAATGGATATCAAAAAAATCGCATGTGTTGATAACTTGATTTAACGTTTGGGGAAGGTCGCCATCCGCATCTGGGAGTCGTGAAGGGTAAATATGGTGAGGATTAGTCCCTCAATTTAATTTGTGTGGGGTTCCAGTTCGTCAGTCAAATTGGTATTTAAATTGGCCACTTCTGGCGCATGATAATGAAAATGTTTATCCTTGTGTTTATGTTAACGACCGAACGGGTACTCATTAGTTAATTTTAGAAGTGATTGGTGGGTTATGCTAATTAAGTCGACTGATGTGTCTACTCAATTAATTCGATCGTCTCGGAATTATTAATGTCACACTCAAATCGGTTTATTTACGGACATATTTGCCATTCGTCGTAGCGTTTGAGGATCTCGTCGCAATACTATGCTACCCATACCTTTGGAATTTTATTAACTTCCTCGGATGGAGGGTTTTCTCATCATTTTGTCAGGACGTTTACAATATTATCGAACTTTGGTGAGTTTTTTCAGTGTACTGTTGTCAATAAAACACTTCTTAAAGTCGACTTTTCGTAAAGTGAAAATGGATTTTAACTATTTTACTAATTGTTTAGACTTTATGGCGGTTTGGTTTACAATTCGTGTTACATCTGATCAACTTGGGTTTTTTATCTGGTTTAACGTTTCTATTAAGTTGTCGAGTTAGAGATTGTTGTCAATTTGAACTCGCCACATCTATGTCGTCTCATTTGCTAAAGTAATCGGTTTCGGTTAACGTGGTACCTCTCTTGTTGGGAGATCATTTTAGCCTTGCCTAAGCGCAGTATGACAATTTAATTAAGGAAGCTATTAATATTATTTCCAATCGATCACTTGGGTCGAGACTTACCCTTATCTAATAACTATTTACTCATTACTGGTCATCTATTTTGCTATTATATTTCCTGAACTAGCGTCTTGCTACTCGGTTTGTTAAATCTCAGTTAAACCATAATTTAGTTTACTCCTAACTTTATTCCGTTGAGTTAATTCGGAAAATCTCTGTCTAATTCATAGCTTACTAGTCGTTATAAATTTCAATTAAGTTATCTAGAACATGATTCTAATTCATTGGTAAATTTTTAAGCTTTGCTTAATTACAACATAACTTTAACTTGTCGAATCTATCTAAATAAGGTTTCACTTTATTGTTGATCATAAATTTTTCCGGATTTACTTTATGAACAGAGGGTTTTTATTTATTGTTAATCATAGACTTCATTTACTTTGCTTTACTAATAGGAGTTAATTTATTGTTGATCGTAAACTTTATTTACCTTACAGACATGATCTCGATTTGGGGATAATCATATACTTTAACGAATTCACCTTGTAGGTACGATTTTAATTCCTAATTTGTCATTAACTGTATCAAATTTACTTTACCAATAAGATTTTATTTTCGCATTGATCATAAATTTGCTTGCTTTACAAATAAAACTTTATTAATTTTACTTTACTAACAAGGTTTTAATCTTTACTAAACTTTACTAATTTTTTCGTTACAAACTAGATTTTACTTTTATATCTCGTAAACTATATCAAATCACTTTACAATTAAGATTTTATTTCCTATTAATCATAACTTTATTAAATTTATTTTATGGCATTGACACGAAAGTGGTTATATCAGCAATTTCAATTTACGTTGTCCCCGTACCCTTTTCCTTTAATAGACCTTAAGGCATAGTATGTTCATATTATATTTATTGAGTGCCCACTGGACTACTCGGTGTAGTGATTTAAGCCGTTGGTAAGATAATTTTAGGTCGATTTTACAGAATTGAGAAACGAGGAAGTAGCCGGAGACTTCTTCCTTATTTCTCTTTTCAGCTATAGGAATAAATATTGACGTTACGACCGCTGCGTTGCGCACGCTGAGTCTTCACGGGTACATATCATTGGCGATTCTCCACGCACTTACATGCATCTGTACTATGTTGATTGTATTTACTTGCGTGATGTGTCGGCTGTGGGCCGGAAAAATTTCGACATTTAAAATTTATAATTTATAAAGACATACAAATTAGGTTATACACATTAATAAAATTTATTAATTATAAAACAAATAAAGTTACCCATTTAACCATTCCATAAAACATCAAATCATAAAATAGAGCATAAAACAACATAAATACCTCTCTCCCCACATCAACGCCGAGCAGAGCTCCATTGAGATGCAAGGACGTGATGTGGAAAGAGGGTTCCAACCAATCTGCTTCTTACCTAAAAAAGGTTTCCAGATACGTAAAAATGGTTTTCTTTCGAAAAATGGTTTTTAAAACAGTTCTAACAATCTCAAAAATTGATTAGTTTTTCAAAAATGGTTGTTTTGTTTTCACAACAAAAAATGGTTGTTTAATGTGAAAATGGATCAGTATATATACCTATTTGTATGACGTGTGAAATTTGATGCAGTAAAACAAAATTCGACCTTGTTCTTTTCTAGCAAATTCTATTATTTATTTTTATTATTTTTCGATTTATTTTTATAATTTTTTATTCAAAATTTTTATTGAATTATTGCTAATTCAATTTTTCAATTTAAATTCCACTTTAATGAACTTTAATTGGTTTTTTCTAATTTCGTCGAATTTGTCGTGTTTTCTTGTTGTATCTGTGTAGGTATCGTGCGGATCTTGGTGCATTTTGTTATTATTTTATTTTATTTTTATGTTTATTAATTTATATTTAATTCTTTTATTTCTTAGATTTTATCTGGTTTAATTGGTGTTTTTCAGGTTTATTTTAAATTGCGTGTTGTATCTGCGTGTGTGTTTCTGATCCATTTAAACATTTTTTCAAGGCCGTTTACGTTCTGGCCCAACAACTGTCTTTGAACCAACACTATTGATTTTTCTAATCACATTTTGTGGCACATCTCCAAATATATTTTATATATATATCTTTAAGAATGCCTTGCACTAAAGTAGATTTCGCCTTTTCTCTGTATTGGTGAATTCAAATCTTTGATACAGTAGAACTCGATTTGCTTTCTGTGTCGTTGAAAATTTCATGATTAACAAATGAAGCTATCGATATAATTTTTATTTCAACCTAAAAATAATAAAATATTAAATATTAAAAAATTTTAAGATTTTTTGGGTTTTTCTTGTTTTGTTTAATCCCGTTATCAAATAAAAGATATGGTACGTTGTCTATAACCCGGTATGATAGATCTATTAGCAGCAACTAACTTTTGAATTGGTCTCAAAATATTGTTCTCTAGTGCAATGATTGGCAAACAAGAACCTGAATCAATTAAAAATTGAAATTTTTATTTTTTATCATCGCATTATTTTTATTTTAAAAATACTAATAATTGACGAACCTCCTGGAGTCGGTTTCTCTTCAGGATGTGTTGCCCGTTTCCCTGTTTCATTGACTGTGCTGAAAATTTGTGAAAACCTTAGATAAATCTGATTTATAGTGAAATTTTGTAGAAAATATTATGTCATTTTATTGAAAGTTTATTAAATTTTTTTTTAAATTAAGATTTTATAATATTTAATAAAAAAATTTGAGATTTAGAAAACAGAATTTATAATTTTTAATATAATATATTATTGAAATATAAAAGATTAATGAAAAATTTTGTTTGAATAAAGCAGTTTAAATCGATATAGTTTCAAGTTCAAATCTACCTGATAATGACAGTGAGTCGGTCAAAATATATTGTAGCATAATATATATGTTGGATTGGCGCTTTCTTTAATTTAATTCTATACCAATGTGTGATTTTTGAAATCAATAATATTATTTATTTTTTGGTTTTTGCACCTGTTGGTGCTTTGTAACATTAGAAACTTAAGGTGTAGTTAATTTTTGGATTAAAATTACTTGAACTGCTTTAGATAAATACGTATTTGTTGTTTTGACGCCTTGCGTCATCAAAAAATAAAAAATTAAATTAATTATTTAGCCCTTATGGGCAATAAAATTATACCTATAAAGTGACACCCAACCAAAGCCGGAAAGAATTAGACCTTCACACCTCGAAAAGCTTTCAAAGACTCTACATTGGATAATAAAAGAACCATACCTAAGAACATGGAATACAGCTAAATGTCAAGGCTACATCCTAAACCTAGAGCAATTTATGAATATGAAATGGAAGAGATCCAGAATGTTGAAAGACCCCTAGACCTCAATATGAAGCAGTCTAACAAAGGAAGAAGTCCTCTGTAGAAGATGTGACTTCCTTCAAAAGTCTACTG
This sequence comes from Schmidtea mediterranea, assembly GCA_022537955.1. Lineage (NCBI taxonomy): Eukaryota > Metazoa > Platyhelminthes > Tricladida > Dugesiidae > Schmidtea > Schmidtea mediterranea. The sequence goes on along the minus strand of CM039679.1, from coordinate 295,506,890 downwards.
CCAATGTCCTCAACAATTGTAATTATCCAAAAGGCACTACATGAAGTTTTGAGGAGCAAAGATCTGAATTTTGATGTGGACACCAAGTCTATAGAAGCAAAAAAGAACTGCTCAAACTAGACATCGTCGTAATAACACATGGCGTAATATTTGTCTCAAACATTAAATGATCCTTCGACGACAGTAGCTCCATCAAACAAGCGAGAAACAAGAACCACAATAAATATCAAGAATTGACAGCCCAAATTCAAGAGGATACCCGAATCGTTACAACAGTCGAAACATTCGTGGTCTGCTCTTCGAAAACATGGAACAAAAAGAATTGGAAACTACTAAGAAAGCATTGCTTCAAATTCACCAAATACTCTACCACCAAGGGGAAAATGATCAAAAAAGCGATACGTGGTTCAAGGAAAACCTACAAACACCATACAACCTTCTGCTATTAGAAACAAAAACGGGACTGTTGTACGCGCATTTAAAAATGGGATACCTGAAACCAAGTCTTCAACTACAAAACTGCCTGTGGTTCTTTTGTTACATTTGAGGATATACTATTTTGTAATATAATGAATCAAAATATAATTAGTTATCAAAAAGTAATAAAAATAATCTCATCAGTTATTATAAGTAGGTAGTTAGGGGCACATTGCAACCACACACAAAATCACCAGTAGCCCCCCAGGAGGGTTTAATCGGATTAAATTGCATAGTTATGTAATTAATCTTGATTGCGTAATTACGTAATAAGGATAATTGATTTTTGTGTGTGCATGTTTATATTTTGAATTCGATTTTTGGCGCAATTTTTTGAATTTGATTTTTTTCGCGCAAATTTTTGAAAACATTTTTAATGTAAATTTTTTTTGTAATTTTTTAAATGTAATTTTACAATAAAATTTTAAGTGTAATTTTTTAAAGATGAAATTTTTTAAGTTATAATTTTATTGTAATTTTAATTATTCTTTTTTAAGTTAAATTTTATACATGCTTTTAAAGTAAAATTTTTTATACATCATTTGTCAACATTTGTAGTATAATTTTTAAAGTAAAATTTTTATATATGTTTTTAAAGTTGAAATTTTTCAAAGTAATTTAAAGTTGACCAAATAAATTAATATAAAAGTTTCAAAATATTAATAATAATAATAATAATAGTAATAATAATAATAATAATAATAATAATAATAATAATAATAATAATAATAATAATAATAATAATAATAATAATAATAATAATAATAATAATAGTAATAATAATAATAGTAATAATAATTGTACAACAAACAAATAAAAAGATACATGATACCGACATTAATAAAACCCGCATATAACTTAATAAAAGCTAATTGATACTCAACAAATTAGTACTAAATAACAAAAAGATTTAATAAAAGTCAACAAATATTTCAAAATTTATTTAATTGACATCGTTGCAAATCTGCTTATAATAAGCTCTTATAAGTTCAGCCAACAAAATATGAACAACTTCCTTCTTCTTGTAGTCCCTACAGCATCTGTATCTAAATGAACAAATAAGTATTACTAATTCTTACATGATCGCCAACCTTGTATTTTGGCTTATTGATTTTTCTTTCTTTGGTACTTGGTCATTATCTTTGTCAGTAATGTCAACAGGTTTGAGTCCTTTTAAACCAGTATGTGTCGAATGGATGTAACTCAAATTAATTTTTGTCAAAACATTTATCCAAGTTTTATTACCTTGATACACAAAATACTTTTTCAATCTTTCTTTCAAAGTTCGAATTAATCTTTCCACATAACAAGCTTTGGATTGAGAGAATACAGAGTAATGATTCCCTTGATAACTTCTTTTACTTTGGTATTATAAAATTCTTTACCTAAAATAAATTAAATTTATTTAAATTAATTAAATTTCTTACCCAATTCTGTTTGTAAATTATGAGGCCGTCCATCTTTAAACAATTTTTTAATTGCAATGGCTATTTCATTAGCAGATTTAGGTTATGTTGGAATATCACGGACATATTTACTGAAAACATCAATACATGTTAAAATATATTTATACCCTTTGTTGATTCTAGAATAAGGTATTATTTACATCAAGTCCATTTACCACAAATCATTGATTCCCCTGGTTGGGAATCTATTCAACATTGGTTATTTAAACTGTACGCTAATTGATCAGATAACCATTTTTGAGTCTTTTTTTTAGAATTAATCACTCTTTTTGTTAATTTTTCTACGCCACCAAAACCATATGGATCTTTTGGGTTTGTTTTGAGTTAATTTTTGGTTAGTTGTTCCTTCATTATTATAACAAAATGTTAAAATATTTAAATCGACTTTATCAGGTTTAGTGTGAAGTAAACCCATTAAAATCTTAATGATGAAATTGCACTAATTGCAGATAGAACCATCTGAATTAATGTACCCAAAACCCACCATTTTGTTTATACATTATTCTTTTCATTAAACGTCTATTTTTTGTGTTTAACAAGGATAAATTACATTTCTTATGTCTTTGTAATATCACACTTTGAGCTTTACTGACGCGAAGAGAAATCTGAGAGTCTCCGGCACAATACTGATGAGAGCCATTAGCTCTAAACTAGTATACTATTGGAAAATGTACTGGATATCCCTTAATATATACTATGCTCTTTGATTAGAATCAGACAGTGATTAATAAAATTATTATTATTATTACTATTATTAAAAGGACTTTTTTTGTGTTTCACCTCTGATTTCTTTATAAGTGACATAATATTATTATTATTTTGAAAATTTCATATTAATTTAATTTGTCAACTCTAAAGTACTTTGAAAAACTTTAAAAGCATTTATAAAAATTTAACTTAAAAAATAACACTTAAAATTACAATAAAAATAATAACTTTAAAAATTTTATCTTAAAAAATAACACTTAAAATTTTATTGTAAGATTATGTAAAATTACATCGAAAATTCGCGCAAAAAATTCAAAAAATAAACATGCACACACAAAAATCAATTATCTTGATTCCATAATTACGTAATCAAGATTAATCACATCATTATGTAACTTAATATGATTAATCTCCCATCGGTGTTACGTAAGTGGGCCAGTGCGCTACTAACTACCTGCTATTATAACATAAAATCAATGAATTGCAAATAGCAGAATCATCACAACTAAAATATATCACGTCTAATCAAAATTACATTGTTATAATCTTCAATTGATTGTCCTCATTATTTGTTTGGTTTATCGCCATCTATATATTAGTATATTCTGTATTTATTATACCATAAATCGAAGTACTTTAATTTGATGATGGATAAAATTCTTCCATATTCCAACATCAAATTACAAATTCACGATTTCCAGATTGAGCATAGGCCTGTTAAGTTTCATAAGAATGTGGATATTCTCAGTAGACCTTATTTTCAGCAATGCGAGATACATCATGAAACGCATTTAAAGCATAGAAACGTTAAAGTAATTGATAGCAATCAGATAAAAGTGTAGAACAGCGTTTCTCAATCTTTCTGTTATTGCGACCCAGTTTACCAAAGTTAATATTCTCGCGTCCCAACCCCCCTTTTTGATCTATCAAAAATTATAGTGTCATAATGAAAACGGTCCGATATTCGTACATTTAATTTTATTGGTAAAATGTGACTGTTTGCTATAAATGCACAGTAATGTATACTTTTTTGCTGAAGAAAAATTTCTAGCAAGTTGAGAGTGGGTTAGGGACCCATATTGCAATGTTCCACAAGGTCTCTCGACTTCTGAAGAGGAAACTTTTATTGATTTTACAACAAACAGTGAAATAAAAAGACTATTTAATAAGAAATCGATTTTTTAATTTTGGATTGGTTTGGATGACAAGTTTGCGACATTAAAACGAAGAGCTTTTCCAAATACTTTTACCGTTTTCAACATCTTATATTTTCGAAACCGGATTTTCTGCGGTGGCTTCGTTGAAAACAAAATACAGATCACAGCTAAATATAGAAAAAGAACTTAGGGTATCCATATCTGGTATTACTCCTTCATTTCAAAAACTTTGCAATGAGAAACAGGCTCAAGGAAGTCATTAATTAATAACATAACATATTTGACTGGTATTTGTTTCATACTAATAAACTTAAATAATAAATATAATAAATCATTTATTGGTAATATATAATTATAAGCTGTATTATTATTTTAAATATATATATATATATATAATATATATATATATATATAAATTTTTTAATTATACAATTTCTTTTATTTAATCTTCAACAAAGTTTTAATTTTGTTTTTAAATATACTCGCGCCTCCCTTGTAGTAACGCCGTGCCCACCAAGGAGGCGCGACCCACAGGTTGAGAATCGCTGGTGTAGAAATTGAAATCTGAAATGACCATTTCAGAATAATAGAAGATTTACCAACAAAAAGTTAAAATATTAGAGATTCATTCATAATAATTATGGGTATCCAAGAGTCAAAAACCAACAGAACTTATTAAAAGATTATTTCACTGAAATAATATATGAAAGTAATAAATGAGAAACACGTCTGTTTAAATAAACCCTTCAAGAGGATATACATTAATATTACAGGCTTACTTCCGAAATGTCAAAATTATAAATATGTATAGGAATATTTGATATATACTCTCGATATACTATGCAAATTGATTTGAAAAGGATGAATTCAAGATATGTTTCCTGACAAATGTTAGAAAAATGGATTAGCAATTTTAAAACTCCAAGCAACATACATTATTTTAATGGAACTACTTAAAAAAATATTTTCTTGAATTAATTTTGCTTAGATTTGATAATTAGTCAGAACTTCACTTGCCCTTGTTACAATTAGTAAAGGGATTGATTGAAAGAGTATTTGGAACGAAAAAAGATAGAAAACAGCATGATGAAAACAGTTTTTGGTGAGTTTGGTTGAGTTCTTGCCATTTGTTGAAATCGGAATGAGAGTATCAGTAAAAAATATATGAAATATGCACCCAATGAAGTAGTTTTCAGGAAGCCAATGATGTTACAGCGAGGCATAATATAGAATTCACTGTGCAGATGAATATTTAAAGAATTTGAAAATAAACTTTGAAAATATTTATTAAAACCTGAAAACCAAGAAAATGAATCTCAAGAATAATGTGTTTAAGAAAAGAGATAAAGTGATGTTATTTAAAAATTAATTAATTAAATTAACTAATCAAACTAGTGGATTCTCGAGCTTAATATGCGTTACATAGGTCTTTCAAGCGGCGAAAAACTAACGAATTAAAATTAGATATGACAATGTTCTATACTAGTTACCGAACAATAATTGAAATAATAATTTAATTTGCTTCAGAAAACAACCAAATTGCATTACTGGTCCAAAAATTTAATTGATAAGAAACATTGAACAAGAGATTAATCCACACAGTCTGATATCACATTCAGAAAAACATTATTTAAGTTCAATCAGATTCATTAGTTTGAGGCGGTTTTCCATAGGGTGACCTGCAAATGAACAAATAAACTCAAATTAACGATTGAACATTGTTATTGTTATTAATGATTGAACAGTTGTGATTATTGTAATAAAAATAAAACTGATCGCGCTGAGGTTTTCATTTCAACTTCTAAATTCTAAAATATTAAAAAATAATGAAACTTCTAAATTTAGTCATTGAACGAAATTTGTTTATGTTTTCTTTTATTAGCTGATCAGTATTTTTGAACGAACAAAACAAATTTTCTGCAAATTATTTTTCATTTATTTATTTCTTCTGAAATTTCGTGTTTTTATTTTAGAAAAAATATTGATTTACTGATAGAAAAAATTTAGTCATTGTGTTATTAAAATTTAAGAAAGAAATTATCAAATTAATTAACTTTAGAGATGAAAATCGAATGATATTTTAGAACTCAAAATTCTCAAAATAATATTATAAAAATGATTCCTAAATTTATCAGTTTTATTTTCAGCCTGCTTCTAGAATTTTATTTTTTATTATTCTGTAACAAAATGTTTTCTCAATAATTATTTATGGATTTTTTATTATTTGTCCTCATCACAATTCAATTACTGATATTCTGAATAATGGAAAATGTTATTTATTTATAATAAAATATTTTTAATATAAACTTTGCTAATTTCATTCCCAAATTTCTTAGTTTATGCAAATTATTTGTACATAATTTCTCTATTATTAATCGATAGTAATTTCACTTTTTTTAAGAGTCTTTATGTGTAAATTGAAGTTAAATATGTTTTATTAAAGAAAAATATTATTTTAAATAATTTAACAATCAATTATAAATTAATTAAAAATCCAAATAAAAATATTATTTATTATTTAACAGATCGTTTAAAATTTAAATTCAAAATAATTATAAAATATCTTAATATTTATCAAAACTAATTTATTTATTTGCTAAATGTGAAAAGAACTGTTAAGAAATATTTTTTATTATTTCTTCAAATATTTATTTTATTTTTTGAAAAATTGTTAAAAATAGACTAAAATCTTCAAGATAACAAAGAATTTATAAAATACTTTTTTAACAAAATTTTAATTTATTTGTATTTTAAGAATAGTGACAAAATAAGTTAAAAGAACAATGCATTTGAAAATATTTTCGTAAAATCATTCAAAATCTAAAGTTCGTAAATATTTCCCAGCTAATTTACATACATTTTCACCCAAAATTACCTTTTGATAGAAGGTTTTAGGGTATAAATTTAGCAAATCCGTGACACTTTTCTGCAAGTCACAGTCACAATAAAACAATTTTCCTCTAAACTTTTCTGTAATTGTTGAAAGACGTGAAAATCACTATGTGTGAGATTGGGACTGCCTAGATAGTGAAGTAGAAGTGACAATTTGAATTTTAATTGTTCTCAAATGTAATGTATGGATTGGAGGATTTTCCCGAATTAGTTAGAGCTGATTATTTCCTTTGACCGCCGCTTTATTCTTGATTCCTTTATCAGTAGTAAATAATATGTGCTTTTGATTTTGACATCTAATGCAGCTAAATTCATGCAGCTAAAAAAGCCTTTTATGTCCTTAAAGATTGTGAACATCAACATTTCTTGTGAGATATGTCAGCTCTCATTTTCAATGATGGCTTCTTGTCTAGTATCTTCCATTTGGAAGATTCACGTTTAGGTTCAGATATGTAGAGGCTCAAGTGTATATCGTCATCTGTGATGATTTTTATTAGAAAGGAATTACAAAATATTTCTGAATGCACTCTAAAATTGCCTTTGTTGTATTTAACTAAAAGAAATCGTAGCACAAATCTTGAACAGTTTCCGATGTCCATTTCATTCATTAAATTATGCAAAGCATACATTTGAAAATGTTTAGGCACCGTGTCAGGTCTCTTGTTTGTGATGATGGTTTTCTGAAGCATTTTTTTATTCTCATTTCCAACTTCCACAGGTCTTTCAGGCTTTTCCAAATTTAAAATCTAAACGAATTCAGTTGTAACTGACCGTTTTACAATGACACTCATTCCTGTAAACTTGCTGCATTTGTGCAAAATTTCTAGGATAATATATTGTTTTTCATTAGCAAAATCTTTATAACATTTCAAAATTCAACATCATCTGACATTTTCTATTACAATAAAGAAATAACGCAATTTTAATCCAAACAAAAATAGCTTAGACAAACAAAAATACTTTTCATTTAAGTATAATCACCTGCAATATATATTTTTAATATAAAATAACTATGTCTAATAAGTAATAATAATTAAATAATTACATTTAGAGTTCAGATTTGGAAATACAATTTTTCTACATCTCAAGCCTTCAGTCATGTCTGTGTTTTTAGCTCCACATTATGTTAAAATTATTTACATTTTTATTACAATTTAAAATTAACTGGAGTTCAAAAATCTATATTTTCATTAAATCTGAATTTATAAACACAATACTATATTTTTTGGAATTAATTTTATCAAAATTTTTGGATTTTGTTTATTTTCTAGTGAACACGTTATAAATGTATTAATTAATAAAATTTTAACAAACTTTAAAATCTTTTTTTTTGTCGGTAGCGGAATCATTTATATAAATAAATAACAATGCTAGCCAATTTCCGCAATGTTTATTCATAAAATATGAAATATTTCGACCGATAAACGGCCCTGATCACTCATAACCAAAATTTAACTAGACTTTTGCTTTCTCCTCTTCTTCTTAATTAATTTAAATTTAATTTGAGTGAACGAAAATATCAGAGAATTATTTTTTTGGTTCATCAAAATTTCTTTTTTAATTTTATGTGAAAAATTCAGATTAGAATACCGAATATTGCAATGATGCAATTTCAAGCATTACATGATCATTATAATCACTTGTATACTGTTTCAATATCATATTTTTTCTCTCATGAATGTTGGAATTAATTTCGTGATTTCTTAGCCATTTTCCTCCATATTAATATAACTAAATAAGCTAGAAAATTTTAAAGTCTATAAGATTTTTTAGAGTTGGAGAATTTAAGGAAAACATGAAAATATTTCATTATAATTATTAAAAATTTAATTGGAATATTTCTAGTATTGGTTGTTTACATTATATGTACATTCCAGAGACCGGGGTTCGGGTTGGGCTCGGGCCTAATTTTAAAAATTAATCAAAGTTTTTTTCTTTATGAATTTTTAATATAATTTTATTTGCACAAATGATAAATGAATTAAAATAAAATTTACGTGAGTAAATGACCTTGCTTAAATCAATTTAATTTTAATTAGCCAAAATGACGGAATTTCGATACCATAAATTTGAAAATCTAATTTCTTTTTTTCCTTAATATATTATTAAGAGTTGGGTTCGGGTCGGGTCGAGCCATTTCAGTTTCATGCCAGTGTCGCGTCCGGTAAAAGTATTACTGGCCCATAAAAGTTCTGGTACACACATCTGATATGTGAAACACAAGATAATCAAATATGAATTCATTAAAATTTGATAACTGTTGCTACTTATTCTGTATGGGTTTAGACAATAGATTTTCACTAATGCAGAGTTTCTCTATTTATTTTGCTCATGGAACCCCAAAAATATTTAAAACCCGGTAGAATGAATTTACTATGATAATGAAACAAAATTTAAGATTTTTTTATCAAATTTTATATTTACTTTTTGAAACTTCAAATATAATTTTTATTAACAATAAATTATATAAATTTTTAGTGTGATCAATGCACAATTTTATTTTTTTGGCAAATCTTTTTTATATTCGGCGTAATAGAGGATAATTGAATTCGCATATCTGGTACACCGTCAAGACAATTTCGATACTTTTTTTGATGCAGAATACAGTGAAAATCCTGCCTCACATAAATAGGTTTTTGAAAATAGCAACAATATATGACTTGCTCTTTTTTGATAATTTTGAATATTCTTCAGATAATTCGCTCCAGAAGGTAATAAGAGAAACTTCTTTGAATTTTGATTTAATTGGCTGTCGGAATTATTTTCAATTAACTTTTGGAAATCCTCAGCCGAAAATTCGATTGGTTTTCAAGTGCTTGAATAAATGGATTTTGAACCCAGCTATATATTTTGTTTATTTAAAGATAGGAAATACTGATTGATAGTTGGTTTTAGGAGATTAAAATGATTCACAATGTCGTTTTAAATTACCCGCTATTATATAATGAATTCACTATTATTCAGTTAGAAATCAAGAATACATTGTGAACCTTTCTGTCATAGTTGTAAAATTTTTTAGGAAAGTCAAAAACAAATATTTGTTTAAACTTATTTTTGAAAATTGAAATTATAAAGCCCTTTGTTTTGTCAAAATAATATATTAACATTTATCAAGTCATAAAACTTTAAAAGTTGTAGTTATCATTTTGTGATACTGGTATAAATTACAATGATATAAAATAACTTAAATAATATCTAAAAACAGAATGCATATAAAAAAAAATTAAATGTTTCGTTAAAAATGATAACTGATATTCACTGTAGAGACACAACATAACATCAAAATATATTTGAAACAATAACAAGCAGAGTTTGGTTGACTAGATTCATGATTGACTTGACATTGTTCTGAGAATTTCCCTTTCAATCGGAACTTTCGAGAGTAAGAAGTAATTGCGACGGAATATGAGGCTGTGACTGTTAAGGGTTGAGGGATAATGTTGACCGATGCAATAATTGCCTTATTATGTTTGTTAGTTCTGTAATGACATTCCGATAGACGGAATACCGATTCGTAATTAGTTGTCACCTTGATAATATTTTCTGCGAATCAATCGATTTATTATAGGCTTCTCGGAAGCTAGGATCTGAATTTAAACGACTGGACTTGAATGTGCTGAAACTAGTATGACACAAAATAGCAATTTCTACGATTGAATTTTGAAGTGAAAAATTATTAATGAATCATCTTCAAGAGTTGATGAAACATTTTTAAATACAAAAGTGGCAATCACGTTAAAGAAATTATAAAGTTCAACAAAAATAAACATGTTATTTTTAATAACGCATATGTCATTTAATTAAAATTTTAATAACATTAATTAAAAATTAAATGTTGCAGGCACTTTATTCACATATAATATTTTGATAAACACGAGGATAATATATTATTGATACTTGATGCATACATTCACTTACACATCCTCAGATTAAATAATTTAACTTCGCTTTTATTATATTACAATTTAACATTTGAAGCTATAAAACTTTTTCACACTAATTAATTAATTTTCAATAAATATACTCAGTGGTGAAATCAGTCAAATTAATCATTTAATGTGACAATTCAACTTAAATAAATATAATAGATCGCAAATTATAAATTATTAAAATTATTTGATTTTTGATATTATCACTAAACTAATTTATAATCGATTTTAGATAGAAATTAAAATTGTTTTAATTAATTTGATAAATATTACAAGGTACATTATGAATTTGAAAAAATATTTTTATTTCTTAACTTAAATAAAAAAGAAATTAATTCCAACCGAATAATTAATTGCTTATTGGCCATCAAGAGCAATAATAAAATTTATTGCCTATTTGAATAAAGCGTGAAATAATTTGAAATTTTTTTTTATCAATTTACGGTTACATTTCTATATAATGAGATAATCATTTTTAACGGATGTTGGTATGATGATCATAAAATAATAATATTAATAATAATAATAATAATAGTAGTAGTAACAATAATAATATTTGTAATAATAATAATAATAATAATAATAATAATAATAGATCTTGGTTATGAATATTTATGTCATGGGTGCAATACCACATACATTGGAATGACTGCCCGCCATCTACGTTTTCAAGTTCTTGATAACTGTCAACTGAAAAAATTGATTGGTACCAGTGAATACAATTATTGTCTGAACTTTGTGTTTTTAAGTGGATTTCAATTCCTACTTAGAATTTGTTTGGATCTTGGCTTTCAATTTATATATCATGGGTGTAATACTACATACATTGAAATGACTGCCAGTTATTTCCGCTGTCAAGGTTTCAATCACTGTTGACTGATGGAATTGATTGATATTAGTAAGCGCAATTTTTTGATGGAAGATGAAACTAAGTGTAAAATAGTTTTGGTACAATTTTTAAATATTTTTGTTCAAAATTTTATTTAAATTATGTTAAAGTCTCGGTTTTGTAAAAAATTAATTTTTTTGACATTTTGTAGAATTTGTGATTTTAAAAAAGCTCAAGATTAAAGTTCAAGACAACCTGACAAAGACTATTATTCAGTCGAAATATATTGTAGCTGAATATATATTTTAGATTGGTTTTGTTATTCTTTAATAATAATAATAGTAATAAAATTTATATTAAATGATAGTTTCTTAGTAGTACCATAAATTCAATGTAAAAAATTTAATTAGATTTAATTATCTTTGGTCCTCTAGATATATATTTATTTTTATTTATAAAAGACATTATATTCAAAGAGCTTTTTCCAGTTTTTACCTCTGATTGCTTTTCATTTTGCAATGAAATAAGGAATTTTCTTATTTTGATATTCAGTCAAACAATAAAAATATATACATATGAGAGTGTGTGTGTATTAATATGTCGATCAAATAAATATATAATAGTGCACTATACGTAAGTGAATTTAGGACTTTTATTTAGATAAAAGTGATTCATTTCAACTTATAACATTTATTTAAAATGATGATTGTGCAAAAACAATTATCTTATTGATGCCCACACTACAGCCGACGGGCAAAATATATTTTTTTCAAGCTTCAATGCTTTGGCTTTCAAAGAGTCTTATGAATCATGTAATTTTTCATCTAAATTCCTAACTGAATTGAAATATAATATTTTCTACAAATTTTGACTATGAATAAGATTTATTTAAGGTATTCATGAATTTTCGGAACAGCCTTTTCCAAGTGATTTCGAAAAATAACATATAAATACGAACAATTATGTTCTAAATTTTACTTCCAAAAATTGTGTAAAAACGGTAAAATTCTTATTTTATGAATTCTTTCAGTTTGTTATTCTATGTGCTCACATATATTTAGTGCCGTAGTTAAAAGAAATTTAATCCTTGAAAAAGGTCGCAGCAATAAATTTATTTTAATCTTAATTTTCTGAAAAGTGAAAAATTGTTTCATTTTTAAAACCTATTATAGATTATATTAAATTTTAAAATTAGTGATAAAAAATATTATTTAATAGTCAAATAAGAACTCAAATTTCCAAATGGCATCTACTAAAAAATCAGAAAAATATATTTCGCTGAAGTTAGGTAAAGTTAAAGTATTATTAGGATTTTACAACTAACGAAAAGAGCTAATAACATTTTGGAATAAAAAAAATCATTTAATTTCTGAACTCAAAAATGAAGTTTGGTTGAGGAAACTTTCATTTTCGTCGGATTTGATTTATAAAATGCAAAGCAATATGACCATTACTCAAACGTGCAAAAATTTACAACAACAATAGAACTATTTCACAGACACATCTGAAAATAATTTCAAATATTTCAAAATTTGCGATATAAAAATCAATATACATCATAATATATCAGTGATACAATAAAGATATTGATAAGAAAGATTGCAGAGCACCAATGGTTTGAAAATAAAAAATTAGTGAGAGTTTTACAAAGAACTATAGAATCAAAAATGTTGTCAATTTTTGGAACTTCACAACTATGTAAACAAACTTATTAAAAAAAAACAACACAATAAATAAAAAAACATCGTGTAATAATAATAATAATAATAATAATAATAATAATAATAATAATAATAATAATAATAATAATAATAAAATTAATTTTAATAATAAAAAATATCAATAAGAGAAAAAGAAGCAAAAATGTGAAAGATTTGTTAAATTTTGCTAATGAGTGATCAAAATATTTCTTAATAATTATAGTAATAATATTTAATATTTTGAAATAAGAAAAATTTCACTTTACTTTTTTAGTCACAATATTACATTTATATGATTGTTTTCTTCCATAATTTTTTTTTACTGAACATGTTGGGATTTGACGAAAGGTACAAATAAAAACACAAAGGTAAAAATCAATAAAAACATTGAAATTTAAAATAACAAAGAAAAAAGCCCTCCAATAATTCTATATAAACAACTTGACATAAACACAATTTTACTCTGACTTTCTTATTATTTAAATAGTTTAATCTTTATATCAAAAAATCAAACTCAACAACAGATCCGACTGTGTATTTTACTGATTTCTTCTTTAGAGTTTATTGATGGATGCTTATCTAATATACAAATCATGAAATGTTTATTTCGAGATGCAAAACAAAATGACTGAGAAATAAATAACAATCAAATATCAACATTATTCTATAATACAAATTGTAATAAAAAGAATTATTTTAAATAAAATATTCTATAAATTTAGATATTAATATATTTTCATGTGATTTAAAATTAATTTTTTTTTGGCCTTATTTTTCAAAAAATGAATTAAAATTAAACTTACGAATAAATATAAACGGGTATATTTGTTAGAAAATTTCTAAATATCTTTCAATGACATTGTTAAAGATTTTAAGTGTTGACTTTAAAAACTGAAAATGTACTTCAGATTGAAAAATTAATTTTTTCTTCTAAAAAAGTGACAATTAACAATAAAATGACGCTGATCAACATCGAATATTGATCTCTCTAATTTGATTTATTTCTTTTATGAAAATATAATTTTTAAATAAATTTATTTTTCAATTTTTATTTATGTATATATTTATTTAAATTAAAACTTAAGTATAATTAAAATTTGATTGTTACTTACTTCAAAGTTATATTTTTTAATAAATAAGGATGCAACATTTAATTTACACGCAAAAAGTATCTAAAGAACCTTATTAAAATTATTATAATAAATTTTAAAAGAACATAAATAGGTTTAAAGTTAAATTATGGAATGACAAACTTGCTTGATTGTAAAATTAATATTTAAGAATGTTTGAAACTTAATATAAAATATTTAATGAATGATTGTGTATTGATATTCTCTTTTCATTGTAAACTCATGCTTGCTAAAATATCCTCAAAATAAATACAAAAAACATTGGTTATAAAAACAAAACTTAATCGTTGTTTTAATGTTAGCTTGTTGTAAATATCTGAAATAATGTTTTAATTTTATTATTTTTTAATTATTATGGATGTTAGATTGAATAAATGACCCTTTTATTAAAGACATGCGTGTCAGAGTTGTTTTCTGAATAATTTGTGACATTGGAGATTAGGAAAAATGTGATCTTAGCACGATAAGAAAATAATTCAAAAAATGCATTTTAGCTAAAACAATCTTAATCATACTTTAGAGGATTTATAACAATCGAAGTAGAAATTTTGAACCAACTCGTCAAGAGCAATTTGAAAACCGAGCCATCAATGGCTAGCTTTACCCTGCACAATTTAACTCTTTCACGGTTTTACAAACAAATTTTCAAGAAATATAAGAAAAATATGTTTTTACAAAAAATTGAATTTTATGTGGTTTTAAATATTATAAAAAATTAACAATTCATTTGACAATATTTTTGGATATTTTAAAAATAAATTTTGTAATTAATTTGTAATTAATTTTAAAATAACTTTTGATTTAAAACAAATATTTCTAAATTAATAAATTTATAATATTGCTAAATTTAATTTGAAAAATATTTTGGAAATTTGCTTAAATAAATATATTTGTTGACTGCAGTTGAGTGAAAGAAAATATCAATCAGAGAACATGAGGAGAAAGAAAAAGTCTTGTTAAATTTTAGTTATGCGTGATCGGTTAAAATATTTCATATTTTTGAAAAATCTTTGAGGAAATTGGCTAGCATTGTTATTTATTTAAATTTTATTTATTTATGTATATTACATTATTATTTACTATTTATTTTTGTTATTGAACTGAATTTTTTCCGTCATTTATTGTATTTCAGTAGCGTCAAAATAATTTTTTCTGTTGTTCAAATAAAAGACAAACTCAAGTAAAAAATCTTTCCTTTTTTCCGTCATGATTCCTTTTATTATTGATTTATAATTATTTTAATTTTTTTATTTAATTAATTCTGGGGGGAAAATACTGACCTTATCCCTTCGGATGGAAAAAACAAGAACTGATCTAAACTTTCTTTTAAAATGAAATAAGTTTTTTTGGTTTTTTAAATAAAATGTTTTTAGTTTTTTCAAAAAAATAGTTTGAAAACCTATTTTAAGATGCCTTGTATTTCTTAGCACAGACTCCTATGTTAGCCGTGATTTCTCGTAAAGTAGCTGTAAAATACTTTGCTGTCTTATGTTCTTTGTACTTCAAAAGGCATAGCAACGATGCTTCATTTTAAAGGTAGAATACAATTCAAAAAATGATAATAGTGAAAATTCTTGAACAACCACTAGCACTATTATCATAGAAAAATAATTAAATAAGTTTAGCAACGATTTAATTAAAAGAAAACGCCAAAAAAACCTCTTCGTACGATATATTTTGACAGTTTGACTGTTATCTTCAGGCATAAAAAACCAGCTAAAAATATTACGTATTAATTTATAATTTAAACAAATTATTTTTTTTATATTAACTTAATTTTCTAATATTTAAATACTTTTAACTAATTTTTTAAATTATTTTTATATAAATATTATAATTTTCTATCTATATTATAATTTTAAAATAATAATGTAATATAGATTTTTTGTTTAAATAAATATGTGTAAAATATTTATAGCACAGAAGCTCTAAATTTAAAAAGTTTAGAGTGGATTTACGAGATTTTGGATTGCGCAAAGAAATCTTTCAATTCAATTGTATTTAATATATTAAATAGTGTTTTATATCAAAATCTTAGGCTTATTGCGGTGTAAAATAAATAAACTGTAAAATAAATAAACCAAATAAATAAAACAAATATAAATTATTGAAAACCATAATTTTTAATATAATATAATTTTTAAATATTTTAAAAATTATTTTAAAATATTCCAAAGTTATTTAATAATAAATAAAAATTATTTTAAAATATTCCAAAGTTATTTAATAATAAATAAAAATTATTTTAAAACAATTTAAAATATTTAAAATTATTTGGAAATAACTAAAATATTTAAAAAGTAATTAAAATTTATTTAAAAATATTTAAAACATATTTAACATAATTAAAAAATACCTAAAATATTTTAAAAATAATAAAAAAATTATTTAAAAATTTTAAAAATATTTTAAAAATACTTTAAAAGTTATTTAAAAATTATTTAATATTAAAAATTATGTTTTACAGTTTATTTATTTTACACCACCAAATGAAAACAATGGAATAACTTTGTGTGATCCCATTTTCCTTTTTACATTTATGAGATCTTTTTTGTGAGTCTCAAAATCCCATAAAATCATTTGGCCACTAATGCAACCACCAGCTACGACATGATGATCTGTAAGATTGAATTTGAAACGATAAAATTTCGACGGAGTTTCCAATATACTTTGCGGTTGAGTCGATTTGAGAAAACTCCAAAGAATTATATAGGATTTTGTGAGAGTAACAGTTGACAAATTCATTTTTTGAGGGGAATTGTACACTAAACCTAGTTTGAGAGAAAGATATTGTATAGCTAGTAGGACTTTCTAAGTAAAATGAAAATCCCTCTTGGTCCACATTTCTCATAATATTAATTCTCTCTGACGTTGGATTATTAAATTGTTGACTAACCACACCTGACTAATAAAAATCCAAAAATATCACTCACCATTTTCAAGTTTGAATTCCTTCTTCCTAGAGCTAATGATGATATTTTAATTACTTCGAGTGCTTCAACAATGTACGAAATCATTTCAATTTCTTCATTACCTATAAAAATTGAAGTAAATGAAAAATCCGCTCAAACTGTATTGCTAGTTCCTTGTAATTCCATAAACCTTTTAAGCATTGCCAACAAATAATTCCATCTCATGCGGGCGTCTAACAACAAGGCCAGTTCTTTCATATTTTATCAATATATGCTTTCTGCAATAAATCATTTTTAACCGTGGATTTCCGAAATAATCGCACGGTTTTTCAAAGTTTCTGGATAATAATCAAAAAGCACAGTGCTATGACCCACTCGTTGTTGTTAAATTCCTGGCCTTCATCTAGCAACTTGAGATCATGAGACCTTGGGTACTAATTTAACATTAATTAATTACTAATTTATTTAAACCTTAATTAATTTAATTTATAAGGCTCGTGTCTAATATAAAATAATCTCTGCTTTACAGTCAGAGACCTCTTTGGCGATCGGATGCAAAAATACGGACAGGTATCTAATAAAAATAATAAAATAACTATCTTCCTTGCACTTATTAATCGATATTTTTTTATTAAAAATTTATGGTTATCAGATATACTTGACGAGTCCGTCGAAAGAAAAAAGACAATAAAACTCCAATTGTAGATGATTGTAAATATTGATAGTTCTGTACAAATACTAAATAGCAGGTGAATTGGTAAACTTTATTCTCACATTGAAAGTTAATTTAGTTTTTTTCCATGAAAATATTTTAAAACTATTTTTAATTTCTCTTTTATTTATATTTAGAAAAATCATATTATATCTATTATTATCAACATTCTTTAAACTATTTTGTTTTAACGTTTGCTTCTCAAACAATTGTTTTTATTCGAATCGAATTATTTTACTAACCAGATATTATATTAGCATTATCGATTACAGGAATAATTTCTTTAAAAATCTAATTTGCCTATTTCAGAGTTGCAGCTAAAAATATTATAGGATATATAATTTTGTTGCTATTTATAGTGAGATTGTCTGTGCCAGCATAACAGAATAAATTCACAACCGGAAAATTCATTACCAAAAAAATGTTTAAAAAAGCACGAACTGCATGATTCTCACAAAATGTATTGAACTATAAGCAGGTAAAGCAAATACTAGTACGAATAAGTCAATATTGACACTAAAACGATCAATTCTGCGAACTTGTTGAAGCGCTAGAGTGGGGTGAAAGATAGTGATTGACCTATGGGAATATATATCCCAACTTTAAAACAAATATGAAAATACGGAATATGGGACTCAAAGAAATAAGAATTGACATAAGCAATAAAAATATTTACTCATTTGTTAGAGAACCAATTTTAGCAGTCAGAAACATTTTATCAAAATACTTAACAAAATTGGAGAAAATAATTTTAGATACAAAATTGCTTTGAGACTGCAAATTTATAAATATACGGTTAGAATATGTTATTTAGCTTAATATTTTTCTGAGCTCTGGTCAATTTATTTTGAGCTCGAAAATTCACCAAAATGTGTGAAAGATGTAAAATTAAATCTAAATAAATTACACATTAAAAAATTTATTTAAAAATAATTTTTATTAATTTATTGTTATTACATTTATAGTCAATATTAGGTTCAATAAATAAATTACTTAAAGAGCCACAAAAAAAACTTTGGAAATTTAGTTTTAAAAGAAACACAATTTTAATAGAAAATATTTTTTGTTGAAGAGTTAATGGAAAATATTATTTTATGATATTTCTTTTATTTTTATTCTGACAAAAATTCGAACACAATTTATACTTTTGTCTTTATAGTCTTATTTGATAAAGGTGTTGGGGTTAACAAAATGCACAAAAGTAAAAAAAATTGGAAAAGCAATGATATTCGAAATAATAATTAAAATGGCAAAATCAATTAAAATTTAAAAATAAATATTTATAGAGGGAAATGGGTATGGGCGGATGCCAAATGACGAGAAGAATCCAAATATAATCAAATTAAATCGATTTGGGGTCCCCAGAAGGAAATATTTGATAAAAATAGAAATTAATTAAAAATTAATTGGCTAATGGGAAACCCGAGCTAATGGAAAGTCCGAGTTAACAGAAAACCCGAATAGTGTGAGATACCCGGAACGTCAACAAATTTTCTAATTACGGAAAACGAAATTTGTTGACGAAGAAAACCCGGGATAAAAGAGAAACCCGACACCAAAAATAATTATTGTAAACAAATGGAAACCCCGTGAGCCCAGAAATAACTAATTTGGTTATGGACAGTGATGTCAAAAATGCCAAAACCAATTTAGTTTGCGGGTGACTTGAGTTACGAGATGAGTATAAAAAGAAAAGGCAGATCAACAAAATTGCCCGTTGGTCGAAGAGAATATTTCAGAGAGCGGAATAAAGGAGGTAATAAACTTAAAGATAAATCAACCAGTCAAACAAATTGCGTACCAGACAGGGACATCTTCCTTTGGAAGACGTATCTCTACGCATTGGTTTTTGTGAAATCGTGCAGAGTAATTGTGTAGAGTATTGTGAATTGAATAGATTTTTGTGAAAGTTGTGAATAAAGTTGTGATATATAAATTGGAAATAAATCTTATTGTGTTGGGTTAATTAAATCGATTAAAGAAGGACACCAAGGAGTCAGACTTTCTATATAAAAACCCAACAAAGGCAAAGCCGAAAACTTGTGTTGTATAAAATGAATATGTGAGGTTTTGTCTTGGCGAAACCAAGTTAACCAATCAAAGGTGATCAAAAAATAGTAGATTTTACTAGTATATACTTTTTAATTTTTATAGATTAAAGGCTTTAACCCTGTGCGTAAAAAATAGTTACCCAAAAGGTCCACAATTGTTTAAATGATTTTTTATATATATGATTTTCTTGAACAAAATAGGGTTTCTTAATAAATAATCTAGATTTCACATATTTGTTCTTAACACGAAATGCAAAAATAAATACATATAACGAAATCTGAAACTTCAAATGACCAATTATTGGAATGCCGGGTTAGACTCGACATAGGACCGCAAATTTGGTAAGTAAATGATACACGACAGCGAGAAATCTTATGCGATTCAATTGAGGTTAGAAATATGCAGAATCATTTTGACAATAGCTCTATCAGACATCCGATAAAGTCAAACTAAAAACTATTTATACAAGTGTTTTCAACCATCTTCCTAAATGTGTAATAGGGTTTCACATTAATCAAATATAAATGATTCAAAAAAATCATATTATATCTGTTTTAAAACTAGATTTCAATCTCTTAAGCAAATCTTCACAGATGACCAAAGATATTTATTTTATGCTGTATTTTCTATTTCAAGTTTTTGAAATCGACAAATAGTAAATAATAACACAATACATATTGTAATAAAAAAAATTAAAATAACAATAAAATTTTATAAGATACATATTATTTTTAATGATATTTAATTGTATATTTTAAAAATAACTCCTTTATCGCTAATATTTTTAAAATCAAATATTATTTTACGACTGCAGATTAACAAAAATAATTTATTAAATAAAAATTGGATTAAAATTATGAAAAATTAAATATAAAATAATTATATTACCAATGACATTTCACTATGAAATAAATTATAAGTAATAAATAAGGTTACTGCACTGAGCATATTTATTAAATGCAAATAATGTTCATTTCAAATAAAGTAAATAATAAATTTTTAACAAATTCACAACAACTGACAAATAAAAAAACAAAATTTTAACAAATGTATCTTTATATTTTTACATAACAAAACAGAACTGTGTAAACAAATAAATTAACGCTGAATATTCACTGAGAACATTTGCCTAGATTTGTTTATTTTATTTCACCGGTGATTTATTGGGTTG
This sequence comes from Schmidtea mediterranea, assembly GCA_022537955.1. Taxonomy (NCBI): domain Eukaryota; kingdom Metazoa; phylum Platyhelminthes; order Tricladida; family Dugesiidae; genus Schmidtea; species Schmidtea mediterranea. Next base: position 295,485,755 of record CM039679.1, on the reverse strand, counting down.
TTCTTTGACATTGGCTTGGACAATTTATTTCAATTCTGTTTCCGGTTATAATGGGAGAATATATGGTGATTTAAATTAACAATCCTAATAATAATAATAATAATAATAATAATAATAATAATAATAATAATAATAATAATAATAATAATAATAACAATAATAATAATAATAATAATAATAATAATAATAATAATAATAATAATAATAATAATAATAATAATAATAATAATAATAATAATAATAATAATAATAATAATAATAATAATAATAATAATAATAATAATAATAATAATAATAATAATAATAATAATAATAATAATAATAACAATAATAATAATAATAATAATAATACTAATAATAATAAGAATAATAATAAAATAATAAGAATCATTTTGAAAATTAGTAATAAATCTTGTATTCTTCTCAATTTATATAATTCATGACAACAGTAGCAATACAGAAAATTTGGCATTTTTATAAAAAGAATTTCTTCCATATTTCAAATTTTATCATTTCGCATGAGTTGTTTCATGCATAGAGCAATGAACAATAATAAAATGATTTGGAAATTTTTAATTAATAAAAAAATATATTTTAAAATCTTCCATTATTAAATTTACTAAATTTTAGTATACAATTAAAAAGTAAGACAATTAAAAAATATGTCTTCTTGATTAATTATTTTGAATTTATTTGTACTGATTTTACAAAATAATTTGCTTATTTTTTAGAAATATTTAAAACAACACAATTATTAATTTTTAAGCAGAACCAATCAAACTCCATTTCACATTTCAGGGCATTTACAATGAAAATTCCCTTTCATCTAAGTTAATGTTAGATGAATCATTTATTGTGTTGGATACACTGAACCTTTTTTTCATTATATCTACAATAATAAAATCTTTACAAACTTTCATTGTAAAAATTTCATTTAAAATTTCAAACAACAAAAATTTATTATTTTAAATAAAAATCTTTAAAAATTGTTTTAATGATTTGAAAAAGGTTTCATGATGAATCACAATGAACAATCTGTAAAGAACTTATTACACTCTCTCGATAATCTAACTTCTTAACCTCATTCAGCTCTTTTTAATTTTATTTGTCGACAATTTAATTTTAAAGGTACTTTTTCATTGACAACTCCTATTTTTATTAAGTCTTTTCAAAGATACATCATCCTCTTTAAAATTCGTTACAGCTTAAGTTCTTTTTGATTGATCAATTAGTGGAGTTTTTATTTTAGAGCTATGTTTATAAATTTTAAAGATGGAAATGTTCCTTCATGTTGGAGTCTGCACACCACGGTATCATCCCACGATCCATTATTTCTCCTAGAAAATTTGAGACTTTTTAAATTCATTATACTATAGTTTAGGATAATGAATTCTAAAATGCTTATATTTCTTAATAAAAATAATGGATTGTGGAATGGCACAGTTTATACCGATGCCAAATCGAACTATGAAAGAAAAGTCTTATTCCGAGAATTCCTGCAAATATTTTAATCATTTTTATTATTTTTACTATTTTTTAAAATTAACAATTTTAAAAATTTACTAGAAATATGAAATTAAAAAATTTTTTTTTCTTTTAAACAAAATCGTACAAAATTTATCTAAAGTACCATTTTTAATTAAATAAAAGTTCAATAAGTGTTAAACAAAAATTATCAGTGATCTTACGAGATACTTAATTTCTTCCGTGCAACACAAATGTGCTATTCTTCTACTTTTGTCGACATTATACTCAAAGAAGTAAGAAGATTAATGTAATATAATATAATTGCTATATTTATATGCGTGCGTGTATGCGTCAGTTGCGTACAGGCTTGTTTGATTGGTTATATCACCGCTGGACAACAAACCCCCCGAGTAAAAATTTTTTCTAAGTCCAAAAGTACAAATTTTTTCTAAAAGTATAAATTTTTTCCTGGGACAAAGACAATGACTCATTCAAAAAATTCAAGGTCATTTAAAAGTATGTCAAGGTTATTCGATGAGTCATCATATTTTTTCAAGGTCATAATATTTTTAAAATTTAAATTTACTACTTATAAAAATAAGTAGTATTTGAATATTTTTTAACTTTTATTCTATTAACATTATTATTATTACAATTATTAATATTATTATTATTATCATTTTTATATAATAAAATAAAACAAATCAACAACAAAAACTATAATAAAAACTATATATTCGACTATAATAATATTGTCGAAGAGCTTTATTCAAAGCCTATTCTACATACTTTCGATATCGGGCAGCGCAGCAATGACATCCATCACCACATGAATATTCGGGTTCCATATTCTTTAACATTTTATTTTGTTCGATATACCATAGAAACTCATCGATTACAGAAAATATCCATATAGACGTATAATTGAAGACCAAGTCTGGAATCATTGATGCTGGCTTATCCTTTAATATTTAATGTATATCTGGATAATAGAATTTCAGACGTTCTTTGATAACTTTAAAATAATCATCTATAAAACAACTAAATAAAATAATAGTAATAATTATTAATTACCATAATGTTTAATTTCGTTCATACCTTGAACTGCGCTCGGTACATCCATTTTAATGATAAAAATTGAAATAACAATTACTTTTATACTAATTTAAACCAATGAGAAGTTAAACACAAACTTTTAGTTATAAACACTAAATATTAATTTATATAGATTTGAAAATGATTAAAGAAATTTTAATAATAATATTAGTTTTTAGTGTTTTTAAAATGGCTAACTCAATTGTTGTAACCGTTCAAGGGAGAAATTCAACAAGATGTGTATGTCCTGATACCGCCTTGTTGATGGATATTTTGTATATGATAGATAGGCCTAGATATTTGAAAACTCTAGTCAAAAGATTATCTGAAAGAATGATTAATTTAGAGGTCCGATTTGAACTCGCATATGAAACTTTCAAAAGAGCTCGGAACGCAATATGTGATGATATTCTATATCTATATGTATTATCAAAAATGAATTAAAAAAATCAATATTTGAATTGAATGAACATCGTAAACTTAATGAAAAAATGACAAATCAAGTTCAATATAGTATAAAATTTTATTCTAATAAAACAACTGATCAGTTCAATCGTATAATGAAAGAAGTTGCCACTGTTAACAGTGGCAACAAATCATCATTTCCATTATATATTTTTTACATATTTTCTTAAATAAAGACATTGCAACTTAAATGCAATGTCCATACATGATTCTGATTGGTTGAATATAGTATAAATAAGCTTACACTTCCAAATATTTTAATAAAATGCCAGAAACTAAATTTTTTATAAGTTTGTTGAATGAGCTGGTTGCTAATAATGGAGAAGAAGATGATATCATTAAAAACATAAAATTCATGGTAAACCATACCGATAACATAGTAGAAGACATCCCATTTGAACCTATTCTCAATTTGTCAACATTGGAGAGAAAGAAAAATTCATTCCAATCGATATTTAGTTATATGTTTGATAAAAATATTAAATGGATGCGAATAATAATAGGATTAATGTATATGAAACACATGATACTAAAATCTGGATCAGACTACGAAAATGATTTCCAATGGTCTATAGAGGTATATTACTTTATATTATTATTAATTTATCATTATTTAGGTAATAGAAACAAAAATTGATCCATGGGTAGAAGAAAACGGTGATGGAGAACAATTATTCAAGTTGCAGCAGAAGCCAAACGTTCCGATATTTATATTTCAAATCACAAATATTTATTAAAACTATTAACTGGAGCATCGGTTTTATATATCTGTAATAAAGTTTATCATAAATTTTAATAAATATTTCTCAATTATTAATAAAAACTACATTTCTAAGGATTTATTGATTATTACATGTACATGCTTTATCACCACAATATTCTATCATAATATTTTCTATAACATGGTCAAAGCAAGTCTTAAATTCGTTAGGCTCAACTTGGGTTTCTTCATCATTATTAATTTCAGTATCTTCATCATTAATAATTTCAGTATCTTCATTATTAATAATTTCATCATTATTAATATTTTTTCCATCATTAACAATTTATTCATCATCATCACTCTGACATTCTGAATCACAACATGAATTTTCTTTACCCAAATATTCTAAACGAAAATTAATTAATTATTTTATATTTTATATTTTACCTTTTTCAGACATCCTTTTTAAACAATTTTAAAACTAATTATAATTTTGTTTATAGAATATGTTGTAAAGAAAACAAATAAAATTTGTTTAAATACATTTATTAACATCCACATTAAACATTATACATTAAAATAATTGTGAAAGTCTAGCAGTGACAATTTTCCATATTGGAGAAAGCACAACATTTTGATCAGCTTTATATCCTTGTATTGTTAAATACCAGTTTTCCTGTTCTTTGAAACCTATTTCTGTAAATGCATCATAATATCTGGTATATTGACTGGTGAAGAATGCATTTTTATTACATTTTAAATTTGAATTGATCTTTTTGAAAACCGTATCAATATCATTGATATCTATCATTGAGAGTGTCCCAACGAGAGATTGAAATAGAGTTCGATGGAGTTTGACTGGATTTGACAATTGCATATTGATAGGCTCCGTTAAGAAATACATTTTATAATTGTGGAACATCTGAACTGGTTGGACATTGATAGCAGAGCTCACTATTTTCTTGGTCATGTTTGATTTATGATCTTTATTAGGTAGTGACGAGCTTTATCCCTTGACAGATTCTGATTAACCAATCAGAATCATGCATGTACGTATTTCTATTATTATTATTATTATTATTATTATTATTATTATTAATTATAACAAAAGTAGTGCTAATGAATAATCATCACAAGATTTACACTGCATCACATGATTCACACTGCATGATAAGTGCGTGACTGCATGCATACACAAACCTATATGTGATTTACAAAGAAAACACATACATACCTTTGTCTGTATGTGATTTACAAAGAACACATACATCAAAATCTCTCACCTATATGTGTATATTTCTATACTTATTAAGTGCTACATCACTTAATAATACTATTATTGTTATTATCATCATTATTGCTATTATTATTATTACTATTATTATCATTTAGTATTACTATTATTGTTATTACCATCATTATTACTATTTTTATCATTTAGTATTATTATATAAATTATTACAAAAATAAAACAAAAACAAACGCTAAACATTTAATGGCGTAAAAGATTTAATTTCAGCAAATTCCTAATGAAGTTTATTATACTCCATTCTACATTCCATTGGTAACGGAAATTACAGCAACTACAATCTAAAATACATGGGTATTCTGTTGCCATTTCCGTTACCATTCGGTAGAGCTTGTTATCCAATAGAGCTTGATTGATCAGGTCTGAAATTCGGATTCTGGTTTCTTCGAATACCAGTTGTTGACTCATTTCAGGATCTTGGTTCATCAAAATCCGCTTCATTCGCGGGTAATAGAATATTATTCTCTCTATTACCATTGGCGCATATTTGTCTAAATTAAATAAATAATAATAATAAAATAAAAAATATTAAATTTATCATATTCAGTGGTATTTTTGTTCTGCATTATATTTTCCATTTTAAAAATGAAAATAAAAGAATAACCAAGATGTTTTAATAACTCATTAGCCAATAAGATATCGACCAATCCCGTGATTTCATTGTGTCAGTAACAATATTTTTGTACTCTAGATTTCGCAACCCTAATATGACTATTTTCTCACTGGCAAACACGTTAGCACACATTGGGTTATATTTTAAAAGCCTCAGTGCAGGAAATAATTCTGGCTCGAACATACAAATGCATTTGTATAGATTGATAGATTGTCTCATATCCATGATAACCGTAATTAACTGTATTTTAATATCCTTTATTCTATATTGTAATTTAATGACATCTAAAGATTTCTTGCATCCAATGATTCTGTATTTGGCGGATTTGAAAAATATTATAGAGTATTTTCCACTCCTATCAACAATCTGCTGTGGTTTACCAGACGGAAACGTCATTTTTGACACGTCGAAAGTTCCTTTATAATTTATATTTGATAACATAATTAAACAATAATGAAATATTAATCTATATATATATATATATGATTTTAAGAAAGAGTTCATTAAATTATATAATATAAACAAAAACCTATCATTATACTAATTAATAATGAAATTAAGAAATGATGCGGTATATAAATCGTCGGCCCAAGTGGTAGTGTAAAACTATGTTTGTTTGTAAATTACTGAAATCTAATTTATTCCAAACAAAACTTAACAAGATTTAATGGCATAGAAGTGCAGATGAAGAACATGGATTAACTCAAGATAATTTCTGTAAATTGAAAAACATGAAAACAGTAAAGGGTTTCGATAAAAACTGGTCAAGTCGATTAAGGAAGGTGACATCATCATTATCGATGATTTGTATCAGGAAGCTAACAAAGAAAAAGATTTTAATAATTTATTCACAAAAATCAGTAGACATGTTGGTGTTACTATGATCTTTATTATTCAAAATGTTTATGAAATACAGACTTAAAAGCGTCAGAAAACTTAGACAATATATTAAAAAGAACATAAAGACTGAAAATGTTTCAACCGAAACCAGTTATACCCCATCTAAAAAACTAATAACCGAGAATTTCCCCGCAATGAATTTAATTTCGAAAAACCTTATTAAAAGGAGTAATAAAAAAGTTAAAATTATAAAAAAATCATAGGAGTTTCCCATATTTTAATGCATTGTTAAAGGCATCGAGTATGAAAAGAATGTCTATTTTACAATCATTTCCAAATTTTGTTGTCGATGATTTACTCAAAATTCCACTAAAAGTAGTAAGAGGTAAAATTAAAATCATTAAATCTAAGAAAATATTGTTGAATAAACATTGAAAACCTTTGTTATCGCTAGTAAATAATAAAAATCGTAAGCAAATGAGAAATATCATATATAAACAATCAGGCGGTTTTACCGGCGCTATATTACCATTAGCAATATCATTATTAGGTGGATTATAATAAACGATGGGGCAATCATTACCTAATGTCAAATTAAAATTTAAATCCTCTTGTTGTAATAAAGAAGATTTGGACGAACCCAGAAGACGAAGAATGTTTCGATGGAGTGGCAAAGTTGAAGAAAATAGTGCCAAATTCGAAACAGGAAACGCAAAAGTGGTTGTCAGATCAGCTTGCGTACAGTTTAAACAAACCGATGAGGAAAAGATTTCCAACAAGAGCTTCTAAGACATTAGGTATTAATGATTTATGGCAAATGGGTTTGATGGAGATGATACCGTATTCGAAGATTAACAAGGGTTATAAATATATTTTAACATGTATTGATGTTTTCAGTTGTTTTGCCCGCTGTGTACCAATAAAGAGAAAATCTGCATAATATTTTATTTAAAAATGGGCATCCTGACAATTTGGAAACCGATTTAGGTATTTTTATTATTACAAGTTATTAATATTATTATTATAGGCAAGGAGTTTTACAATAGTAAAGTTAAGCAAATCCTGGATCGTCTCAAAATAAATCATTAATATGTACATTCTCAATACAAAGCTGCTCATGTTGAAAGATTTAACCGGACATTGAGTGATAGATTGAAGAAATAATTTGTGCATCAAGGTAATAAAATATGGATAAATGTATTACCGAAAATACTTGTTAGTTATAATAATTCATCACATCGAGGTCTGAATGGTTTGAAACCTATAGATATCAGCTCAAAAACACCAGTACGATCTAAAAAAATTTTTATCACAAAACCAAAATATAAAGTTGGTGATCACGTTAGAATTAGTAAAATATCTGCTTCACCTTTCATCAAATAATTGATAGTAATTGGAGTGATGAAGTATTTCAAATTACAAAAATTAATACTAACCGAGTCCTGTAATGTATGTTATTAAAGACAGTGACAACAATGTAATACATGGAAAATTCTATGAACAGGAATTACAAGTTATTTTCAAACCTACAGTGTCCAGAATTCAGAAAATATTGAAAACTAAAAAGGGGGTAAGGATAAACAATACTATGTCAAATGGCACGGATATCAAAAACCCTCATGGATATCATCAAAAGACCTAGTAAATTGAGTTTCTATACAATTTTACCTAGCAATAGTTGCCTACTATATTTGTACAATACATTCCAATTTTAAAGTCATTGTAAAATCAATTACATGAAGCGTGTTCCCAAAACATGCAGTGGTATTTTCTCAATCAATAATATTGATCGATATTGTCACATTTTGAATCAAATTTGAAAATAGTGGCATGTTTTTCAAAGATGGATTGAATGTTAGTTGTGATTTTAGTTCATTTACAATAAAGTTTGAAAGTATTGAGGATACCAAGCGAATTGGTAGTGATACGCTTAACATTGTTGTTCCTGGTACTTAATACCTATTACGTTTCAAAACTTTTATTGATGCCGGCCCTATGGATGAACACATCAAAATAACTGTATCATATATTAATGAGGTGAAAGATACATTTACATTTACTAAAGATTTATATATTAAAACACTTGAATAGTTACATAAATATATTTCATTCAATTGTTTACATATATTTAAAACTATTGAATTTGTTAAAAATGGATTATGTAAATTCAGTCTGAATGATAACATTTGTGAAGTTACATTTGATAAAAATTTGGCTAATACATTGGGATTAGATAAGCAAACATATCGGGCAAGTGCTTTTGGTGTACGCAAGCCAAAAATAATAAAACATCATAGGCAAAAATTCATATATACTAACATCATCGATCCTATAATTGTTGATGATTCTTTGGTTCCTCTATTGAAATCTGTTTGGGTTGATAAACATGACCAGGATGAAGTTGTCAATATAAATATCGATAATCCCATGTACTTACCGGTATCAACATCATGTATAAAGAATATTGAAATAAACATTCGTGATGATAGCGGTAAATTTATTGAATTTAGTAAAGATACAAAAACTCATTTGACATTACATTTTCGTAAATTAGATGGCCAATAACGAGTTTATTAGTATGTATAGTGGTAGCCAAAGTGGTGACGAATTACCATATTTTATTGGTAAACAGTATGGATCTGGATGGTTGAGAACTATTGGTAGATTTGCACTTCCTATTCTTAAACGCCTTGGTAGTTTGGTATGAAAACTGCTAAAGATGTGATAATGAATAATAACAATAATAATAACAATAATACTAATAATAATGAACGAAACAATACATCGAGACAAAATAATAATAATAATAATAATAATGAATGACGTGCTTCAAATATTAAGTGTTCCCTATAAAATTAAAAGGGTTGAAATCATCATTAGCGATGATGATGATGATGATAATAATAATCATATAAGGGGTTCAATTAATGTTGATAATGAACTTGAAATAAGGTTAGATTTAAATGGAACCCATAAAAGTATAAGATTCGATGTTGAACACAAAAATCTAATTCAAATCTCCCTAACAAATATAATAATTAATCAATTAAAATCTGAAATAAAAAAATGGGGTCAGTTAAAATACAATTCACCATTCTTATACAATTCGAAAAAGATGGTGAAATTAAAGATAACTTTTTTAGTAATAAGGCAGAACTTTTTTCTGATAATTTTCTGCTTGATGAGATTACTAAAATAAATAATAAAATAGACCGTTTCACATATTTAGGGAGTGAATGGCGGGTTGTTAAAATCAAAAAAATTGATTGTATATTAACTAAATATTATCCCATAAATAGACTAGCTGGTCATAGTTATATCCCCACACCTGTCAAAAAAGCTATGGTTAATGTTCAAAACAATGACCATCATTGTTTATGTATAGTATATTAGCCCTTGTAAAACGTTATATAGTTCGCACCCACGGAAACAGAGCTACTTCTTACGAAAATTATTTGGAATAATTGAATTTTGACACCCTGGACGATTGTCCTATGAGACTCTGTAATATTTTCAAGTTCGAGAAAAAGAACAGACTTAAACCTTGATATAAATGTTTTGACATATAACGTAAAACCGTCTAAAATTCCTCAAAATGATGATATAAATTATATCCCCCATCATCCACATTTAGATATAATTCACCGCTCCAAGGTTACTGACGGTACACCTATTTATTTACTTCTTTTGGAGGACGGCGATATTTATCACTATAAGGCTGTTTTTGATTTGGATAAATTAACGAACTGCCATGTGACTACATCTTTTAATATCCAAATATCTGTACATTGGTGTCCCCATTTTCTTAATATATTTAGATTAAAACCAGCATTTGACACCCATGTTTCCTTGTGCATTAAAAATCAAACAGGCACTACCCTTTATACGTTGCCTAAAAATAAATATTTTAAATTTTCTAATTATGCGAAAACTATTACCCCGCCATTCGTAATTTATGCGGATTTTGAGTCAATTTTACCACTGGATATAAGGCATCATCAAATACACATGCCGATAACAGCAGGTTTACTATTAATTAATAACTATCCTAATACAAAACAATATTATAATTTTTTTGGCGATTATTGCGTCTTGGCGTTTTTGAAAAAGATTGATGAAATCGCTCTTTCGATTGTCTTGCCATATTACGAGTTTTATTGTCAAAAAACTATATATATTCAATGAGAAACTTATTACTTATGTAAAAAGTTTATTAGGGATAAAGTTAAGGATCATTGTCATTTCTCAGGTAAGTATTTAGTGGCTGCTTGTAGGAAGTGTAATGTTTCTCGACTAACCCAGAAACAATTACCTGTGGTTTTTCACAATTTGAGGGGATATGATCTCCATCATATTTTAAAGTATGGTTTAAATAATTTTTCTTCTTGGGAATTAAATATTATTCCGACCACTTCTGAAAAATTTATGTCACTCATCGCGTACATTAATAAATTGCCTGTTCATTTTATAGACAGCATGCAATTTGTTAATTCATCTTTAGTAAAAGCGGTTAAGACACTTACTAATCTACCTTTAACTGATTCTATTTTTGATGGTGCAATTGTTAGAGCCAAGGCTATTTTCCGTTATTACTTTGCGATATCTCTTGATGTTCTTGAATCGACGACTGAATTTCCTCTTATTTAGGGTTCTGTACCTGCTGATGAATACGCTACAGCCCAACAAATTTGGACACAGGAAAATTGCGAGACAATGTTAGATTATATGTTAATCTATTTAAAATTAGACGTATTCTTCCTAGCGGATTATTTTCAGCAATTTCGCGCAAAAGCAATTGCTTATAATAGTCTAGAACCTCTTAATTTTTATGGAATTCCTGGCATGTCATGGGCGTCAGCTCTTATGACATTACAGGAATCTATTGAACTTCTGCAGGACATGGAAATGTTTAATTTCTACGAGGGAGGAATACGGGGTGGGTTAACATTTGTTAACAAGCATTATGTCGCAAGTTCTGAGGATACATAACTCTTGTATATAGATATAAATAATTTGTATGGTTGAGCTCTTAGCCAATATCTTGCTTATGCAGATTTTGTCTGGATGTATGATGGTTTAGATGATGTATTGAATAAGTGCATGAATGTTGAGGATATTGAAACCCTTCCATATGGTCATACAATGGTGGTTCATATCGAGATTCCTCATTGTGCACATGATCTTTTGAATGATTTTCCGATTGGTCCGGAAAGGATGTGTCCACCGAATTCTAAAGTTGAGAAGTTGATGCTCACGCATTGACCTAAGAAGAATCATGTTCTTCAATGGAGGCTTTTCAAGCTTTATCTTTCTCTCGGTGTGAAGGTTGTTAAAATGCCTAAATTGACAAAAACACAAACTTAAGAGCTCAAAGTACTAGCGAGCTATATAAGAACTTGTTTAAACTTTATAATAATAGTTTGTATGGAAAGTCTGTCAAAAACCTTTAAAAACGGATGAATTTGAGGCTATGCAATTCTGATGAAAAGATGATTGTATATGCCTCAAAATCGACTTTCAGAAAATTTATCGTAATTGATAATAACCTGATCGATTTTCTTATTACATTGTTCAAACTTTTTCTATTCAATATTAATTTTATAACTTTTATATACTTTGTTGAAAATTTATATAAAATAATAATGAAAATTTTAATAATAAAAACTTGTAATCATAATTTTAGTAATAATAATTTTAGTAATAATAATATTAATAATAATAGTAATAATGATAATAATAATTAATAACTTGTAATAATAATATTAACTTGTAATAATAATAATAATAATAATAATAGAATAAAAATTAAAAAATATTAAAACACTACTTATAAAAATAAGTAGTAAATTTAAATAAAAAAGTGTTTAAATATATTATGACCTTGAAAAAATATGACAACTCATCCAATGATCTTGACCTACTTTTAAATGACCTTGAAAATTTATTATGACTCATCCAATGACCTTGATCTATTTTTAAATGACATTGACAAAATATGATGACTCATCAAATGACCTTGAATTTTTTTGATGAGTCATGGTCTTTGTTTAAATGGCCTTGAGAAAGTTTGAATGACCTTGGGAATTATTATGACTCATCGAATGACCTTGAATGAGTCATGACCTTTGTTTAAATGATCTTGAATGAGTTATTGTCTTTGTCTCAGGAAAAAATTTGTACTATTAGACTTAGAAAAAATTTTACCCGGCGGGTATGTGGTCGAGTGGTGACATGGTCTAGTAGTGACATAACCATCTACTGATTGCGAGAAAATTAAAAAGAAAATCGAAAAAAATAATTAAGAAACTGAAAGAATGTAAGTCATATATCTTTGGATATTTTGGAAGTTAGTACAAACAACAAGTGACATTTAATTCATTAGTTTTATTTAACTGTTTTAAATAAATATTATTCGTAAGTAATTGTTTGTTAAAGTAATGTCAATTTTATATTGCATAGATTAAAAAAATATTTGACTATGAATCAGTAAAGACATCGATGTTGTTTTTTGATATCTTTATTGATTCAGTCAAATATTTTTTAATAAATGCAATTTAAAATGAAAATTAATCAGTGGTGAAAATTAAATCAATTTTTTATTGTTACAAGAGACTCAGCTTGACTCTAACAAAATTCCTATTCACATATTCATCATACAAATATTCATTAGTACACAAATAGTATATACAAAAAAGACAATATAATAACTACGTATTAATAAACATCAAAAATAAAGGAAGCTCAAAAATATATTTCACAATATATTCTTTTAGAATGCAAATGTGATCAATTCATCAATTTATTAGTAAAATTGTGAAATAGTTTTTGTAAATGGAATATAAAACATTCAGAGAGACCATAATTGTTACAAAAGCCAAAAAATACGCAAGTGTTAAAATGAAAATGCTGGGTTTATTATAGTTTTCAGTGGAAATAAACAGTATACATGACTTGTCATGTCCTTGTATCATATTCCCGAGACCAAAGCATATTGAAATTTTACAGAACAACACAATGATACAACTAAATTATAAATAAAGAATCAAAAATATAATATTTCCGATTTAGACAAAACATTTAAAATTCATATTATGACAGCACGATAAGGATAAACCTTCTATTATAATTCTAAATATATAAAAATATTCTATTAAAACATGGATCCATTTTATTGGCACTGTCAGCGCTTTGTAATTCAATGGTCTATATCTGCTCCTAACTTGACTTTACTTCATTAAAATATTTTTTTTTGAATTTTTTGGTAGGTTTAGGCCTTGTTCCTGTCTCTGCATAAAAAACGCCGAATCTTTTTTTATCTAAATTATTACTTTAAGAGAAAATTATTTTAAGGTTTTTGATATTCTTTAAAAAAAATTAGTTTAAATCAGCTTCTTACAATAAAGGGGTACGTACAACGTTAGAACTGATAGTTAGTTCCACGAATAATGCGGGCAAAATATACATGATATTTAATTCTATATTTACAGATTCATAATTTTAATTATTTTTAATTTGAGAAAATAAGTTTGATTGAAGTACCACAATATTTTTCGGCCGTCTGGATTCTACCAGAAAACTATCTGTGCCATCTTCTATGTTGGAAGTCTTTGGTGGCTTGGTGAATTTAAATATAAGAGTTGTTGTCGTATTAAGATTAAAAATATTTTTTTATTTTAATTCAATAGCAATATTAAAATCACTTTTTTAAAAAACCAATGTCTTAATATAGGCTGTAGACCTTATTATTGAATTTTCAATTTTTATTGAAAACTTTTTCTCAAAATATAATAATAATAATAATAATAATAATAATAATAATAATAATAATAATAATAATAATAATAATAATAATAATAATAATAATAATAATAATAATAAAATATTTCTTTAAACAAATTGAAGTTTCCAAAAAGGTTAAAGGGACTTTATGATTTTAATAACATTCTTTTGTTTCAAACGCTTGTGGATTTATATTTATGTCACAATTAATTAAAGATTGATATTGTCAAAATTAATAATAAATATTTAATTATTATTCGCAAACAACATAAGATGCCAAGGTTTTGACTAAGAATTAGATAACTTAATTATAAATAATGCTAAAATCTAAATTCTTTTCAAATTTAATGAATTTCAATTTAATCTAGTCAAAAAAAGTGCTCCAGGCAAATTGGAAAATTTAAATTTTGTAATTATGTATATTTAATTTAAATGTGAAATTATTTTTTTAATTTTTTGGATAATTTTAATTTTAAAATCTTTACATTATAAAATTTAAGATTGTTGGATCCCATGTGGTCAAAAGAATTCACTTATCTAATGAAAAGGATCATTGGACATTGCGGCTAACCTTTATTTTCTATTGGTTCACATAAAAGTACAATGTCACTGAGCTTAATATGAGAGACCAAGCTAATTTTGTAAATATTTTACGAAAATAAATTTATTTTTAGTTTATTATTTGTGTTATCCCCAAAATTTTATTGGAATGTATTTTTCTATTCTTGTTCTTATTTCTGCGCTAATACTGGAATTTATTGGTACCATTGCGCTAAATGCAATTATCAACTTAAAACATTGGAAAATAAAAAAAATCGTGAAAGATTTATGACAACTAAGTCGAAAATATTTTATTTTATTATGATAATTAAATATAAGCATACAAAATTTCCTTTTGTTTAATATGTATTTAAATAAACAAACTTGCTAATTTCATTGAAACGTGTTACAAAAAATATTAATTGGAATAAAATTAAAGTCAGCAATTAAGTGAAATAATATATTTACGACATTATTTAAACAAATTTTTAAATTATTGATTTCTTTTTTGTGAAACAATATTTAACAAAAAAACTTAATTTTCACAATTGATCCAAAAAAAGATGCCATTAATATTATTTATTAATAATTATTAAAAAATTATTTATGATGCTGATACCGTAAAACATTTATTTTATTTTATATATTAATTAATTAATTTTTTATAACCCATATAAACAAACTTTATATGTATTCAGCATTGCCTGATTTGTTAAAATTATTTGCATATTTAACAGACTGTATAAAAGGCTTGAAATTCACTCTCCTTCAAATTACCTTTAATTAACATAATATGGTAACATTATCTCAGACAATATTTTATTAGAGACAATAATTAAAAAATGTAAAGAAACTCTAAAATTTCATTTCTAATTTATTTTAGTGAAGGCCTTTCTTGAAGAAGCCAAGCGATTATTTGTAGAAAAATGGGATAAACCAAGTCAGGTAAATAAATATTTATTTAATTTGTAAATTTTAGCTATTGGAATTTTTAAACAAAATGTTTACTTAACTTTTAAATACAGAGCATTGGATAAAGGAGTGGCCATTTTTATATTTTTGTAGTCAAAAAAGGATGCATTCTCATTACAAAAGAATCTAACACGGTAATCTATCTGATGGGAATTCTGCCTTTTCCTTAACTCTTCAGCTGCGGGACTTTTTAAAATTGTCTGTGTGTCATGAGATGTTTTACTTTAAAAAATATAGAAGGAAAAACAAACATTTAACAACAGAATTGGAATTTTTATTATTATAAATAGGGAAATTAGCGAGCCCATGGGAGTACATGAAGGAAGTGAAATGCGTTATCTATATATCCCGCAGCTAGAAGGTTGAATCAAATGAAACTCGGGGAATTTCACATTTGCAATAACTTGAATAAAATTACTAGAGGTTATATAAAAAGGGAAATATGTAAACTTTGTAACGGGTAGAATGTTTGGACTTTTTAGGACAGTTCAATAATTCGAAATAATTTTTTATTAGTAATAATACTTTGATATTAGCTCTCTCTTGTGTTCAATATCTTTCGTTTTTCAGTACCAGAGATTTTTCCTAGTTTTGATAAGACTTAGATGTTATCTAAACGTTGCTCACCATACTGGAAATCTTTTTTACATAAAACAACCACCAAAAATATTATTATATGAAAAAAATTATTATTAAAATATTTAATTTCATTATGTGATAATTATATCACTAATTTCACTTTTTAAATAATTATTTTTACAAGTAAGACCAATGGACGATTCATAATTTCTCAACAAAATATTTAGTTGTAACAAAAATTGAAATGCGTTTATTCGTGAAGCATTTACTCAGTTCCAAAGTTTACATGCATTTTTTACTATGTGCTTGTGTGTTTCGATAATATAAATGTATTGATTTTGTTTTTATATTACAGATAAGTTTATTCATGGGTGGCAAATGGCCATTTATCTTTCAATTTTGAAGTCCTAAAATGTTTAAAGTGTATCGAATTTATTAGAAGTCATATTTATTGAATAATTTAATCTATCAATAAATGCTAAATTTTGCTAATTATTATGTGATCGAACCACAGACACTTTATAAAATAGCAAGAAAGACTTGACGAGAGGGTAATGATGGATGTTATTGTGTAAATGTAAAAAGAAATGCTTCTGATTAATCCCTTACACATTTTCTATAACAAGGAAGTTATTTTTCTACGGGTCAATGTCGTCTCAATGTTGTCGATCCTAATTATATTAATGTTTTTAAAGATAGTTGATCAACATTTGAGTCAACAATGCTAGTTGTATAACCATTCAGTAAAGACCTGCCTAATTTAATGGCAGCAGAAAGTACAATGTTATACGTTTTCCAGATATTGAAGCAAATTAATAGACTTTTAGGCTAACATTTCAGAACGTAGAAATAAAGAATGAAGGTTACAAATTTTAGTTTTGCACTTCGAGACCTTTGAAAAACAAAACGAAAATGATTTTTAAAAAAATTTCTTCAAAATTTGAAAAACAATTATTTTAAAAAAGAAAGCTAAAATGTTGAAGAGGCAGAAATTGAAATAGAGCATAACGAATGTATAGAACACTAAAAATTCAAACAAAAAATTAAAACTCAGAAATCTAGTAATATTAATAAAGAATTAAAATTTATAGATGAAAATTATGGCAAAAAAATTATCAATATGTTTTCAAATGTTTTCAAAATACAATAAGATTTAATGATTTAAAAAAAAATTTATATTGAATTCGCCAACATTTAAATCTAAATAAATTCGAATAAAAAGTTTTTTTATATATAAATTTAAGAAAATTTTTTAAGTATTTAAAAATCATATTCTGTAATATAAAAATTTGAATATATAAATAAATGTGTTTTTTAATTTGTTTAGCTAAATTTTGGATTTTCGGAATTTTGGTTTAGATAAACTTTGAAAATTTTTTTTTGTCATCAGCAAAAATACATTTAAATTTTATATTAATTTAGATTTTTATATTAGACAATTTGATTTTTAAAAATTTGCTTAATAATAAATAATGTGCCTAAATTTATATTAAACACATTTTAATTCGGATTTATTCAGATTAAAATGTTAGTGAATTAAATTTTTAAATATTTAAAATATTTGTTTACATCTTATTATATGTTGAAAACATTTATGGGAAGGAAAGGTCAATCAGAGAAGAAGTAGTAAGCGAAAGACTTGTTAAATTTTGATTTGGAGTGACTTACACCTATTTTAAGTCAAAATATTTCATATTTCATTTTATGAATATTCATCGCAGAAATTGGCTAACATATCAATTTATATTATTATTATTATTTGTTATTATTGTTATTATTATTATTATTATTACTATTATTATTTTTTTTTTAATTATGATTATAATTATGATAAAATAAAAATAAATTCAGTGTATATCTTGCCAAATTATAAAAAAGAATACTTTTTCATCTATTTTGCGATTTTATGGAAGGGAATTGAAACGATTCCATTGGGAATTCATATCATATTCAAAATCACATAAATCTTCCTCGACTAAATTTCAACCAGCTTATGAAACGATCAGTTTCTTGATCTCATTTCTGATGAGCGTTTTACTGAAATGCCTGAAACGGTCTCATTATTAATTTAGTATGACAGAGTGAAGTGAAATCTTGTTGTATTATATAACTGTCAATAACAATTATTTTAATCCTCTGGTCCCATGCAGCTGAAAGGGAATTCATCAAAAACTATAAATAATGATGAGTTCACATAGAAAATGCGTGAATCCCGATTTATTTTATTTCATTTTTAAACCTTTAACTTCAATTTTAAAATAAAACCGAATTCAGCTTACTCTTTGCTTTTTCTCATCTCTAATAATATTTATGTCTTTGGTAAATATCCAAAAATTTAATAAATATTTAATTAAATTTCCTTTATTATCATTTCTTTTAGACTATCAATAACAATTTAGATTTTAATTTATCACTAATTTTTGTCACTGCCTTTTTCCAAATATTGATCGATAGTCTGAAAAGAAATGTAAATAAAGTAAATTAAACAATATCAGTGGTAATGAAGTCAAAATATGATGCTAATATTTAAGTAAAATATAATAAAATAAAATATTTACTTTTCTCCTATTAATTTACCACGAAAGACTTTGTGCTTAGATAATATTTTACTTCTTAACCTTATCAACATAAACTCTGAATGCTTTTTTTAAATATAATTTTTTAAGTGGATGAATTTAGATTTTAATTCATTCATAATTTAAATAATTAGAAATAATTAAAAGAAGAATGATGATGAGGGGAGTCAAAATGATCACTTGATGAAATTTTATTTCAAATTGTAAAAAAATGTAATGGCAAGGACCGCAGAACCGAAAATTGATATGGAAAACGAAATATACGTTATAATGTAATTAAAATCCTTGAATAACAATGAGAAAAATTATAGCACGTGGGCATTACACAAAAATTCACTACATAAATTAATAAAAATTATTTTAAACTAATTAAATATTTTAAAAAATCAATAATTTTTTAGACAAACAAAATGGTAACCGGTGGCAAATTGAAAGTTGAACACAAATAGAATAATTTTAAAATTATGGGAAATTCCAAAAAATAGAACGACATAAAAATTAATTAATTAATTAATCGTATTTATTATCCAAGGAAAAATCCATAAATAACAGGTTGATGAAATTTACAAATTACTTTGAAATAGTTTCTCCATTAAATGGTTGTTGGTCCCAGGAAACGGACATAAATATGACCGATTCACCATGAAGATTGATGACAGGCCGATATAAAGTGGGACATTAAGAAGGAAATTTTGACAATTTTGGTTAAAACAACGCGAGTGCTTATTAGTTATAAGATCTTTCTCAGCGCCTGGCTAGTATTGTTTGTATACATGCATTTTGTATTTGTATAAAGAAATTAGTATGTCACAATCAACAAGGAAAATATACGTTGACTAAAATTAATAAAGCAAAAAGAAAACCTATTAAACAAACAACTTATTTCCAAAAAACTTATTTTCATAATTTCTATCATTTTTAATAGCACGAAATTATTTTAAATTTGGAAATATAAAATGCCACTTTAAGTATTTATCTTGTTTAAATAACGATTTTATTTGAAATATTGTTTTATCTAATCGTATAAAAATAAAAATATTTTTTTCTGGAAAATTAAGATTATTAAAAGTTAAATTTTGATAAATGTACATAAATAGTTGTGAATAAAATAACAATAATAATAATTCATGAGTTTATTTACGATTAACAATTATCCATAATATGTCCTAATGTTAATCAAACCATTAATAAATGTTTTATTTATTATTATAATTTTATTGAAATTATAAGTGATCCAATTTCCGTTGAAATCGTCATCCAATAAAATTATTCCTGTTAGGAAAAAATTTAATGTAAAATCTGTTATAATTCATGAAATTTATAAAAGCGCAAGGTGAATTGTACTTTTAGGGATATTTCAAGAATTTATACTATTTTCTAATCAGTAAAATATTTAGTTGAGAAAATTTATCAAAATAAGTAACGTTTGTCATGTTTTATTTTTTGGAAAATTGAAGTTTGCCTGGAAAGGATGATAAAATAATAAACAATGTTATTTATTTTTCAATAATTATCATTGATAATAAATCTATGAAGTGTGGAATATGTGCATTATTGATATTGTTACAATTTTTAGAATACAAAAATATTTAATTTTTCTGTATTACATGGCAAATTATCATTTTCAACCAATTAAATTTCTTACAGCGATGGAAAATAGCCGTCCAACCAATCATTACAATCTGACCACCAAAATTTAAATTGACAACTTAAACAACATATTGTTATAAAATATATATTTTTAACTTTAAATGTTAGGGATAAATTAATAATTGTTTAAATCATTATTATAAAATCAATTATACAAATTTTTAACAAATTGGCTTGCGTCATCTTTAAAAATTTAGTATCCATCTATTTAAATAAGTGTTTTAACCCAAATCCAGAATTCAACAATAGGTTTTTAATTCTCCTACTCTCCTCAAGTGATTTAAAAATGGGGAAGATATCAATCATTTATTATCTCAGAACTACTAAAAAATATGCTTAAAAAAATTATTCACAAAATTCTGATTATGTACGGCGATATAAGAGGACTATGCTGTCCAGTGGTTATACTTTTACATTTACTTTTCTTTTCTACCTACTGACGCGCGTATGTGACTTCCTATAATATCAAAGGCTTCATTCACACCATTTCTTTATTACATGTGGTTTCTATGATTCAGATGCGCTCGGTTATAACTAATCTATTGTTGGAATAGGACTTGTTAATAAAAATCCAAATTCGTTTTTCTTTATTTCGTGCTCATGACTGCATACAAAGACCTTCATAAAATAATGTCTTGCTAGATAGTTTATACATTTGAAAGGACGATCTTATTAATTAAATCCTTAGCATAAACTCTAAGCAATTAATTATAGAAAAAGGCTCATTCATTTTGTAACGTTAAATTATTATGCCTTTGAAGAATTCCGTGAGATGAAAGAGTTTGGAAACTACTTATCTCACAAAGTGTTAATGTAAAACCTTTTAAATAATTAGGAAATCATAGTATAAATTATTAATTATACTATACGGTAAATAAACATTATTTTATTTATATATTCAATATTTTATGTAATTTTGATTTATGAGTCTGCATACAATTACCAATTACACCAAAAATGCATTTAATTTGACAATTGTTGAAAATAAACGGACATAAATCTTTATCGGGTATTATTATAATGTCACTTTAATTACAAAAACGATCACTTAATTTTTATTAAATTTGTCTCCTGAATTACATAATTGTGCTAATAATTTAATTAAAATGTTATTAAATTGTGATCACTGATTTTGAATTACCATTAGCAGTTGCTTATTAATTTTCTCTTACGACACCCATAAAACGGTCAATTTGAAAGTGAGCAAACATTAAACTCCAAAATACACAAATGACCCTTCAGCCAGTGGCCAATTATCAAAGTGATGAATCAAATGTAGAAAAAGTATATGAACAACTACAACAGCAGAAGCTGAAAAGAAAGGTCTATAATCCATTATGTGCATTCAATAGTCACAAAACAGTCAAAGACTGGATCCAGGAGTAAAATTTTCATCTAATCACTTAATAATTAAATTAATTAATTGGTTAATGTATGCTGGCCCATGTCTGAGTACATGGCCGCCTAAGTGCCAATGTGTTTTGGCCGCTTCCAAGATAAAAAATAGAAAAAATAAGTATTTTTAATTAGAAAATAAAATGTGTTAATCAAATTTGCATTTTTATTTTTTATACATTATTATACATTAATTTTTAATTTAATATACATTATTTATATTAAATTAAAAATTAATTCTACGCGATTTTTGCGTAGTATAGACTTCGATCGCTTCATGTATATTTAAAGAACCAACAATTTCATTTTTCAATTGCGATAACTAAAAGATTGCTGAGGCGTTTTTGCGTTATTGAAGGTCTCAAGTAATTTTTATTGTCTTCAGTTTCGAAAAAATTCGCTTCCCAGAAACAACAGATACAGGTACTGTTTTGAACTTGTAGCTACATTTGGGAAAGAATTTGCCAAGTTTTGCTTATATAAATATTTTATTAAATCTTCGGGTTGCTTTCTATTTTTTATGATTTTTTTGGCTACGAGCTCAACCATATAAATTATTAATGTCAATGTATAAAAGTTCAGTATTCTCATTTGTTTTAACATAATGTTTCTTTACAAATGTCAAACCCCCTCGTATACCACCCTCAAAGAAATTATACATTTCCGTGTCTTGAATCAATTCGATGGGTTCATCTCAAGTCAACAGAGCTGAATACCAAGACATATCAGGAATGCCTACAAGAGTCAATGGTTCAAGACGATTATGTGCTAAAGATCTGGTTCAAAACTATTGGAAAAAATCAGCTAGAGGAAAAACATCAAGTTTAAGATATATCATCATATAATCACAAAGGCTATTACAGTTGGTTTCCTTCCATATACCTTCAGCCATAGAATATTTATCCTCAGTAATACCATCCCAAATTTGTGGTAATTGGAGAGTTGAATGAAGAACTTCCAAACTAATGGCAATATCATAAGGGAAAATTCCTTTACTATTATCAATGGTTCCCCTAAATTCTGATTTTGTTATAGGTAAAATACCTGCAGAAATAGGTATCGTTAATTGGTCTGGCAGAATTTGAAATAACGAAAGATTGGAATTCACCATCTTTTTCAAATTCTATATCTATACAAAATTGCATCTTTACAAAACCCATTTCCGAAACAACTGTATTTAATTTATTAATCAAAGGAATAGGTATAGATAAGGATATTAAATTTAAATTTTCGACAACCATTTTAACTAAAACATATGATTTACGTAAATCATAATTAACAACCGCATCATGTGATCCTCCATGTTGAATAGGATTATTAATTATTTCAGAATCAGAAACAGAGAGTTATTATTTCAACATTATTTAAATTTTTAAGTTTCGAAGGACGTGAGTTACTTATTGATATTTGACTTTCGTTTATTATTAATATTATCATTAATAGGTAATTTAAAAATTTCCATTTCCTTAATAAGTTAAATTGGTTTAAATGATCTTTGTTGGTATCATATAAATCTAAATAATTTAATTTTTTTGTTAATTTACATGTTGGGCAAACAAAATAGGTGACACGGTTATGTGGTTGACCATAATATTTTTTCATAGTTTAATGACATGTTTCGTCATGAAAAGAACCATTGTAAAAACTTACTTAAAATATATCTTAATTCAAAATTAACTAATTATATAAAAAATAAAAATTTATAAATATTTCAAGATGTGATAAAGCAATAAAATATTATATACATACAAAAATAAATAAATAAACATCCAATAAGAATAATATGATATGTTAAACATAATCTAATTGGTTAAATCCATTCTTAAATTTAGTATGTATATATCCAAAGTATAATAAAAAAATTATTATAATTAATAATGCAAACATATAAAAGTAATTTTATTTTCATTATGTAATATTGCTTATTCTTTATTCTAGAAAACCCAGTAAAAAAGATGGAGAAAAAAATAAATCAAGATATAATTTCAATACTACGAGAAGAAAATCCAGCATCTGCAGTGAATTTTATTTAGGAAGTCTTCTGTTCAATTTCTACAACATTCTATGAAATATTTAAAATACACAATTACTTATTTGTTTAAAGTAATTTTATTTTATTCTATCTAATATTAATTAAAAATTTAATAGGAACAAGAAATTTTAAAGCAGAGTTTATATAATATCCAAGTAGAAAAATTAGTGACATTGACAGAAAAAAAATTTAGAAATACTGATGGCTATCAACAAAGATATTCAATTTAATGAAAGTTTCACTTTTATGAATTGCGAATAAGATATTGATTTAGAAAATACCAAAAATGAAAATTCATATTTCATGATAAAAATAAGAATTCAGGATTTTAAAAATGGAGGCGAAACAATAATATTCACTTATAATTTTCAATTAATATATACTTACACTTAAAATCAATTTTTCTTCCAACATTATTTTTATTTCTTCCATCGTTCATTTTATTTCCAACAGCATTTTTATTTCTAATATCTTTTCCAGCATCATTATTATTTATTGAATTCATTATCCAAATATTAATGTTAAAGGTGAATAATAATAAAAACAATACTATAATTGTGTGATTTTAAAAAGTGAGAAATGTTTGTAAGGTTTATGAATTTATAAATAGGTTTGTATTAATCAATCCAAATTAATTAAACATAGCCAATTAAAAATCTTTAAATAACACACACTAAAATTTTAGTGATCATCATGTAATAAAATATAGGTGTCATTATATAATTAAATACAATGTAAGAGTTCATTATCATCATCTATTCACCTAAATTTTATGTATGGGGTCATTGATATAATTTCAGTGATTAAACATAAAAAATTAAATTAAATTAAATTATACAAAAATATTTGAAACCAATAAATCATAATTTACATGGTATTAAAATTTAATCCAAAAAGCAAATAAATTAATGAATAAATCAGCTTTTATATATCGTTAAATAGAGAGCCTCTTAATTGAGGAGTTGTCTATAATATAATTTTATTTAAAAGTCCTTTTTGAATACTAAAATTGATTTAAAAACAAATATAGTATGTTTCTTCATTGATTTTAAACCAAGCTAAACAATGTTGGCCACAAGTTTTTGTCATCGGGTTTTGATACCGAATTTTATTGTATTCAATAGACATTAACATTGATTGAAATTTTGATAATAAGAGGGGTAATAGAAACCATATAGATCAAATGCATATATTTTTTCAGGTTTCACATAGACTGCGATTCAATATTCTCCATTGAGATTACAAGATTGAGTGTTTACAATAAATGCCTTGTTTATATCAATATATGGTATTTTATCTAAAGGAAATACTCCAAGAAATTCTGATCCCAACCATTTTCTATCCTTTTTTTGAATCAGAATCGATATATCGATAAATTCCAAATAATTAAAATTAAATTCTTACTTCATTTTTAAATAACTAATTTTCATAATTTGGTTTATAGTTCAAACCAATAATCTTTTATCAAACTAATACTGTGCGATTGACTGTAATTTGAATCTCTTTTTCAAAAACTCCATAGACTATTACAGAAATTGATTCAGTTAATATGCTCCAAATTTAATATCAAGTCATAGATTCCTTTGTTGTGGTAATTGACTTTGATTAAGATCAAAATCAGGAGCCAATACAAAAGTAAAGAATTGAAATTTATTTTTGAAGTCATACATAGTCATTCCACAATTAATATTCTTATTAAGGTAACCCATGTTTTTGACAATAGATTGCTTATAACTAGTACTATAATTATCATTTTCAAAATCTTGACTATATATTTTTTACGATAGTCACTTCCTTTCAATAAAGTTATTGATTTAATATTATTATTAACATTATTTTTATCATAAATTGAATAAGATGATGAAAGCGATCCACTATTTCTTTTATTTGCTTGAAATGTTACAAGAATAAAATTTGGTAATCGTCTATCACCAAAGATTTGTTCGTTATAAAAAGCAGAAGACCCAATAGGCAAAGAAAATTCAACAACCTCTTTACTTTTCAATGGATAAGTTGCGTTTTTTGATGCAAGTCCAATTTGGTGACCTGTTAAAACATATGGTTCAACTCGAACTCTTCTTACCATTTATTTTGCATTTAATAATTCTATTTTAGGATCGAACTTTGTACATGCTAAACTATGTTATGGGTTTGATCTTGTCAATTTAATTAGAACACTAACACCGGGTAATAGATATTTCGGTTGATTCATGAAATCAAATTGTTATGGTGAACATAATGAAAATAGTTTAGATTTTGCAATCCAAGCTTTTCTTATATTACTATCTTCACTATATCCCATGCTTTTTAAACATGTATGTTTTGTATCGTGATTATAATTTATTATGGTTTCAATTAATGCCTTATGACCAAATGTATCATTTAATCCTTCAACTTTGATAGAATTAAAAACTAATTAAGCTTCTTTGAAACGAGTTTGAAAAAAGAAATTATTTGCTGTTACATCAGAATCATTAGAAATATTTTCACCTACATTATTTACAACTTTCAATAGAAGATAAAGTAAAGTATCGTTTAAATCTAAAAATTCGGTTTGTGACCCGTTAATGTAAAATTGAATTGAAGATGTACCAGAATCAGTAATTGGATTAAATGGATAAATATCTTCAAACGCACCATGTTCAATTACAGCTTTAGGTGATGGTCAATCAAAAATAAAAAGTTCAATTTTGCACTAATCTTTTTCAAATATAGTCCCATATCTTTACATTTTTTTGTTTATGTGTTTCTTTGAAATTTTTCTGCGTTTAATTATTCCACCTTTTTGTTCATTTTCTTGTTTATTAAACACATTTATTGGTTTAATAATATTTGAATAAATAAACATTTGCTGATGAATTTGAATTGTTTTTGGAATTTTCACACCAACAAGATCCTTATCAGTAAATGTCTGATTCTTTATTCCCAAAGTTTTTATTAATTTTTGATCAAAAATGATATTTGAAATATCCTCTACAAGTTTTATTTCTACCAATTCTTCATTTCTAAGATTGATTTCTTTAAACGGGGAAGGATTAATTGTCATTAAGTATCCATGAAGTTCTGATAATATTGTTAAGAATAAATCATCTTCAAAATAATGAGTAAATTTAGTCTTGATGTCATAATTTATAATTATTTTAATTTGTTCAACAGCATTATTTTCCATAAATTTAGGTAATTTAATTCTACAATGATCATATTCACTAGTGATGGATATGGTTTGTTATCCAAATTTAGACTCATGTTCGTAATCGCGAAATGATATTTTAAAGGGAACATGTGGACAAACAATAATTAAATTTTCATAATTTTCCATGAATATATCAACATTTAGAGTATATTTAGAATTTAAAATTTCTAAGATTCTATTTTCATTATTTATTTTCAAGTATTTAGTTTCTTCATGCGATTTTTTGAATTCATATTGTATCCATGAATTGCTATAGTACGGAAAATGATTATACACAAATGTAAAGTCCATCAAAGCTACATCTCACTTACCATCCAAAAAACTGGATTTTCCAATTCAACAACGAAATTACTAGGATTATTATCATGATAAATAAGAGGACAACTATTACTAGGTAAAATCATATAAAACTGGTCTTCTTCAATAATATTTATTTAATGAATTGATTTTCAACTAGAAGTATATGCTCGGCTGCACTGGATGTGTCATTGGATCAAATTTTGTTAGAAGAGGATGATTATCAAGCCGTATTTATTGAAAATCATTGGACCATAGGTTGGAGCTCGAAAGACAAGTAGATTGTTTTAAAAAATCACATTGCAGAATATGACATAAAACCAGAAATTCGCGAAAATTATCAAAGAGAGCTGGATAGATGGATCTCAGAAGGGTAGCTCGTTCCAGTGATTTACAATTTTGCTATCCTCTCTGTTCTTACTATTGAGCAGGAAAATAAAGGCAAGGTTCGACCAGTTTTAGATTTTCGTGAATTTAATCCCGGGACCTTGAGCCATACGGGTGACAGTGAAGTTTGTGGTGATAGCCTTAAGAAGGGCAGCAAATGGGAAACGGGTTAGCTATGCTAGACTTCAAAAACACCTATCTTCAGATCCATGTGCAGAAGGAATTATGGATCTACCAGGCGGTTAGGTAGAAGGGTAAGCTGTTTCATCTGACTCGATTAGGTTTTGGGCTCAGCTGGCCTCGAAAGTCATGTCCTCCATTTTAGAGAAGTTTTTAGTCTTGATCCAATAAAAGCCTCTTAGACGAACCACTATATAGATGATATTGACGTAGAAAATCATCGCACAATAAAGAGCTCAGCTTCGAGAAGTTTAAACGATCTTAGAGATGCTGTATTCTGATAGAATGTGGCCCCTAAGCGTAAAGGTGACAAAAGCTCTGCGCCAGCAAATAGATTGTTTAACTATGATTGGTGGTTTAATAAAGTGAATTTTTTGGATGTTCCACATACTAGTGGTTACGAGGAAGGCCAATCAGGTTTTGTAAAACCTTACCCATTCAAATGCACCACTGTATGACTAATGGGAACAATCACAAGAATAAATTCTTCAACAAATATTGACGTAGACGGAATGCCACGTTATACTGCAGACATTCGTCCTATGGTTCAGTCTGAATCAGAAATCGAGGCCGACCGTTCTGATCAGCAAAATGTCACGGAGAAGAGCGACGAAGTTGAGGAAGCTGAGCAACGAAATCGCAGAAGACCAAAATATCTTGATGAGCATGTTCTAGGAAGCCCTTACTCATCATGAGGGGATGTGACATAGTTGTCAGAGGTCAAACAGCTATGATCTCTCAATAGAAATTGTGTAATTTTTACATCCGTGTATTTTGCATACACAGTGTGCAGACATTACTTGTCTGTGACGTAAGTATTAAATCAACTTCGTCTTACATAAAAGAAATATGTATTCTTAATAAATTGTTGAAAATTTCTTAGTTTTATTAATTTCTTTTTAGGCACATTATCATTTAAAAAAATTTTAAAAATTTTTATAAAATTACAATTTTAAATTAAATGTAGTAAATAAAAATGTTTAAACTAAAATTATTAAAGAATGTTTGAAATTCTAAAAGATAAAATACTTATTGAATGGCTTTATATGAATATTTCCTATTCAACAAATAATTCATTAGCTTGCTAAAATATCCTTTAAAATAATATAAATTGAAGTAATTATTATTTGTTTAAATTATTTTTATAAGAAAAACTTATTAAATATAAATAAACTAATAGAAGTTAAATTGATAAAAAATGCATAACGAAAAACTATTTCTTTATTTTATAAATTGTTTTCAGTGAATTAATTAAATAAAGCAATATAATTAATTAAAATAAATTTAAATTAATAATGAAAAATTGTTTTCAAATTTATTGATTTCCCGAAAAATGTTTTCTATTTTCAATTCATTCAATTTGCAGTTAGATTTTCTTTTAAATTAGCCTGGTAACAAATTTATTTAGTTTTTTATTCTAACATTATTTAAATATTAAATAATTTAAATTTTTTTCAACTTTTAGTTATTGTATTTTACTCGAAAAATAATTATATAATTATTAAATGAATTATTGAAAATGAAATTAATTGAACTTATTCGTAAAAATTGATAATAAATTAACCTGAAACACATTTGTCATTCTTTAAAACACTTTGAATATTTTTAATTTTATAGAACACAGCTCAACTCAGTGACTTTGAAAGGTTACGAACTCTTGGAACTGGTTCTTTTGGCAGAGTAATGCTAGTTCAACATAAAGTTACCAAAGAATATGGAGCAATCAAGATATTGGATAAACAAAAGGTAAGATTCAATTTAAACAAATAAATCCAAAATACTAAAAATTGGTTTTATATCATAAATTAATTAAATTCATAACCAATTAACATTATTTTTAGTTAATTTAAACATTATGCAAATTAATTAAAATAGATTTTTCTCTCACACTTCTAATAATTTTTCTCGGTTTAAATAAAAAAATGATTTTTTTTAAATAATATGACCATCTTTACATTCTTAGTTTAAAATCCCGGAATTAGAAAAATTATTTTATTATTTAGTTTTTAAAAACTACTGAATATTTTGATCCATTATCCAAATTGAAATAAATAATAAATTATTCACATTTACAAATAAAAAAATAGCACTGACATGGGGTAACAATTGATGCTAATTAAATAAAAATATTTTACATAATTATCATGAATAATATTTAATAATATCATTTTAGAAAATTTTAATATAAAGTTTAAATACTTATTATTGTGAATAAATATAGGGTGTTAATAAATTTAAACAAAAAAATATTAAATCTATCATTTCCAAGTGTTGGTAGTTCTAATGTTAATTATGATTTTGAATGAATTTGATCTTTTTTCAAATAGTTATTGACTCTTTTACAAATTATCCACTAACTTACTCGTTTATTTTTTTATTATCTTTTTTGTACTTCATCAGTTCTTTTCGATTAAAAAATTCAAAATCTAAAAAAAGTTTTGATTTTTTCTGTTTTTTGTATTTTAGATGTATACGCTACGCTTTCTCTCTTCATATACGGCAATAAATAGTTATTTGAAAAAACATAAAAAACTATACATTATGCAATAACGTAGTCTACTTATATAGTTTTGTAAACAAAATAAATCAGAACATAGAAATTTTTCTTTTACAGTGTGTTTTTGAATAAAAACTGACTTCACTTTGAAACTTAAAAATATTAAGTGTTAAGCGATTATTTTTGACAAGACTCCATTTTTTTAAAAGTTTTTTTCTTTTTTCTATTAGGATTAATAATTTCGCAAATTTTTTAGTTTTCACAATCGAAATAATAAAAAAAATCCAATCAGTAATTATGGTTAACATAGATTAATAATCACTCTAAAATAAGCTCCACAAAGACCAAATCAAGATTTAATCTTGATTAAATTGGAAAAAAATTAAATAAAAAATTATAGTTATAGTAAATGCTGATATTTAAACCAATTATTTTTATATGAATTTAAGCCAATCACATAGTTGAACCAACTTTAATTAAGGCATTACTCGTGATAAAATATGATCCATTATGTGTAAATATGTTTTCAAGAAAAATAATAGTTATATAAAAATTCAAAATATTATCAGTTTCAGAAAACTTTTAGTACTATTGATATAAACTTGTATTGATTAAATTTGATTTGGGTTTATGAATTTTAATTTTTTGTTTTAAATCACTTGAAAAAGGTTGTTCCGAAAATTTATGAATATCAATAAAAAGCATCCATAAAAATTTCTTTATGTCATTGCAAAATGAAAAGCATTTAGAAGTGAAAACTAGAAAAAGTTCTTTCAAATTACTCTTTTATTTGTTGATAATTAGTGAATTTGCATTGATTATCAATAAATTCAAGAAAGAGTTTAAAGAAAAGATAATTAGTCAATTAATTTAAACCATTTTAATATTTTCAAAACTATTATGAATATAAATTTCAAAACTATAAATAAATAAGTTATTTTATGCATTGTCTATTAAGTGAAATATTTCGACCTGAAATTATTAATATTCACTCCAATATGAAATTTAACAGATATCTCTCTCTCTCTTTGACACTAATTGAATCTTACATCTCCTTATAATTTTTTTCACATGAGAGTGAGAATTTTTAAAGTTAATTGATTAAGTTATCGAATTAATTAATTAATATTATTAACAAATTAATTAACGATAATTTAATCAAATATTGTGTGAATGCGTGTGTGATTGTTGCTGTGTGTTAATTTCCTTATTTATACATTAATAGTTAGAAAGAATTTCCATTTGCTTAATATTATAGAGAATAGAAATTTTCAAGGATATAGCACGGATCTTACAATAGTTTCTTCAAAGTTGAAAATCAGATTCCAAAATTTACAGTTTAATATTAAGTATTATCTAGGAATTGAAAAGGGCTCTAATTAATTAATTATTATATTAAATATTTATTAATGCAATTTATTTAAAATACAAATACATTTGATATTACAAATAAAACTCTCTTACACACACTAAAATTTAATCACATTTTTAAGTAAAAAACCAATTAGTCCCTCAACTTTAACATACTAGAAAATTATTTTAAATTATATTAATTAAATCTGGGGTGGAAATCGGTTTCCGAAACCGATTTAAAAAACTAGTTAACCCTTATTTTTCAAAATATTTCACCAACCGTAACCAAAACCGAAACCGAAAAAAATATTCATAAATAAACCGGTCACCTTTAACCGAAATTCTAAGAAAACGGTTAATGTTCTACTCAATTTATTTCATTTATCATACCAATTAGTATTTCCTTAAGCTTACCCTTCATAATTATGGTTATCCCAATACACAATTTCAATAAAAATCTGCTAGTAAAAAGGCGAGATATGACAATTTTGATTTTGAAAATAGAAAAAACACAAAATATAAAAAATATATATATATATTAGTATACCAAGATTAGTATATTATAAGGTTAGATAATTACAAAGTGCAAATTTAGAACGTCGCGTAAGAAGTAAACATCAAGATGAGTACTCAAACATCATTATGGAAAACATAAAGAAAATGCGAAACATCATATCCTAATTGTTCAGTTAACTCAGATGTTATCTTGTTTCCTGGCTGATCACATAGTGTATTCTTTATTTTTATGTTATATTTATAGTTTTGTAAGAAGATGCTAATTGTATATACACAAAAGCGTTGATATATTTCTCTGGCCTCTGCTTTATATTGTCAGGTTTTAGGACACGTATGACTGATCGCATTTTTGAAGACATTATGATAATTCGGGGAAATAAATAAAAATTATTTATCAAATTCATTATAGTATTACTTTTTTACAATACTAAATTAACAGTTGGGTTAAATATTGGTAAATGTTAAGTTCTGTGTTTAAAATATATTTTAACAATATATATTTTTTAATTATTATTTTTAATAATTTTTTTAAATAATTTTTTAACATAGTACGCGTTGCTACGCTGAAGTGAATTAAAAAATAATCATTCAGATTATCATAATTACAGAATGAGCGCTTCTTATGTCCGAAAAACTAATTTCCGTTTCCATCCCTGCTTTAAATTATTGTTTTTAAAGAACTTTTACCTTGCTTCTTCAACAATTGCTTTATTAAGTAAAGGTTTCAAACACTTGATGATATTATTATTTAGAAATTATTTAGACTAATAAAATCAAAATTTATTAAATTACTTTAGGGATATATTTGCCATTAAATATTTCTAAAATAAAAATCAATTTTAGAAATATATCTATATTTTAAAAATGTTTTCAATTTATTCCGAAATGAAATTTGAAAACAACAGATAATTATAATTAATATAATTTCAACAGTTCGTTAGCTAACTGAATTATCAGACAAAAATAAAAAGTTTATGTCTCACTTTTATTTCCACAAAATTTTCATCTGTTCAAATATATCAACACGAAATTAGAAAATCAGACAAAATTTTCTTTCGATCATTATAATAATTAAGGCGCTATTAAAAATATATTTATGCTATATTTAATATTGTACAGATCAATAATTCTATTTGAAATCATTCATTATTTGGGTGGAAAACATAAAATTTTGAAAATAAACTTTTCTAAAAAAATTTCAAAAAAAACAAGATTTTTCAAGATTCCAAAACTGTGGCAACGATAATAATAATAATAATAATAATAATAATAATAATGATGATAATAATAATAATAATAATAATAATAATAATAATAATAATAATAATAATAATAATAATAATAATAATAATAATAATAATAATAATAATAATAATAATAATAATAATAATAATAATAATAATAATAATAATAATAATAATAATAATAATAATAATAATAATAATAATAATAATAATAATCAATTTGTATGTCATGGGTGTAATACCACATACATTGGAATGACTGCCCGTCATTTCCGCTCTCAAGTTTTCGATCACAGTCGACTGATGAAATCGATTGATTTCAATAAATCGCAATTTATTGATTAAGGATGAAACTAAATGTAAGATAGTTTTGTTAAAAGAAATTTTAAATATTTTCTTGAAAGTTAAATTAAAATTTTGTTAAAATCTCTTTTGTAAAATTTTAGAAAATTAATTTTTTTGAAATTTTGTAGAATTTGTGATTTATAAAAGCAAGATTTTTAATTTATGATAATTATGATTATTTGATAATTTAAAAGCAGAAATTTGTTTAAATAAAAATGGTGTATTCTAAATAGTTTAAAGTTCAAGACTACTTGACGAAAGCAGAAGTTCTGCCGAAATATATTGTAGCTAAATATATATTGTGAATTGGTGTTTTTCTTTAATTATTATTATTATAATTCTTAAACATAAACTTAATAAATAAGTGTGTAAGCAATTTCCGCAAATTTATTCATAAAATATGAAATATTTCGATGTTAACGAGATCCTAATGATACAAATACAAAATTCACAAATTATTTTTTCTTTCTGCTCTTTCTCTATTTGAACTTCTTTCCCCATGAAAAAATTTTAACTAATTTTTAAAACACTTTAAAATTTAATTTACCAACATTTAAAAATAAATAAATCTAAATAATATTTTTTTTTAAAGATTTAAACATAGTTAAAAATATTTTAAAATAAAACCATTAGTATTTTAAAACTTAATAAAATCAGTCATTTAATAAAATATTTTATTATTATTATTATTGTTATTATTATTTTCATTATTATTATTACTATTATTATTATTATTATCATTATTATTATTATTATTATTATTATTATTATTATTATTATTATTAGTAGTATTAGTAGTAGTAGTAGTAGTAGTAGTAGTAGTAGTAGTAGTAGTAGTAGTAGTAGTAGTAGTAGTAGTAGTAGTAGTAGTAGTAGTAGTAGTAGTAGTAGTAGTAGTAGTAGTAGTAGTAGTAGTAGTAGTAGTAGTATAGTAGTAGTAGTAGTAGTAGTAGTACACCAAGCGAAGTTGAGATAAATCAACTATAATATAAAAGAAAATCAATAAATTTATAGCATATAAACACACCAACTCACCTTGAGGTTGCTTGTAAAATAGTCAATGAGACAAACCCTAAACTATAGAGACACAAAAAGTGAGAGAGAAATAAAATAATGCACATAAACACAACTCATAATAAAACATGCATGCAAACCTTTAACATGTAGTCATCCGAATTTGAAAAAACCCCTATAATAAATAATTTTATAGATATTTTTGAGATAATTTTAGAAAGAAAAATGGCGGAAAAAATTTGAATTTAAATTTTGAGGTTTTGCTAAGAAATTTTGAGTAAATGAGAATGTATTTTCATAAGATTTACCCTTAAAACTAAAATTAATCTAATATTTCAGATATTTCTGTCAAAAAAAGCAAAACCTGAAATCCTAAAAAAAGCATAAATTTTAAAATTATATTGGTAAGTTTTAAAAAATAATCATAAACCAAATTATTTTGTGTACATAATCGATGATTTTTTAAAAAATATGTATAAAAAATATAATTATTTAAAGCAAATAATAATTTTTATAACTTCAAAAATAATTTAACTCACATTTTTTGAATAATATCCGAAAAAAATACATATTTTTGGAGATTAGTTATTGTTACTTACTTAATTTCCTAAATATTATTTATAATAATATATATGAAATAGTTGATCAAAGTTATATTTAAGAGCTTGAATTATGATCATATTTCCTTATGAGATCATAATTCAACTCTTAAAATTTAACTTTAAGTTATATAACTATATAAAAAATAACTTACTAACTTATTTTTTCACAAAATAAATTCCACCAAGTTGATTTATGTATCAACTTGAATTATAGCGGAATTTATCTCAATGTGGCTTGGTGTAGTAGTATTAGTAGTAGTAGTAGTAGTAGTAGGAGTAGGAGTATAAGAATAAAACGGTTATTCCTTGGTAGCAGCATAAATTAATATATCAGATAAGTGAATAACAAAATAAGCCCTTGCTGCAAAGTAATAATTACATTGTTGAAAAAGTTTCGATTATTAAATTATTCTCTTCAGTTTCTTTTGAAACTACTATATAAAATGAGAAAGTCCAAAATACGTTCTAATTTTCAATAAAATTACCTTTTTTTTGCTTTTTGATTGGTTTAAATTTAACTTTAAATTTAAAACATTTTAAACCTAAAATGTTTTGAAAATTAAAAATTCTAAACATTTTTTATGAAATATACAATTTAAAAATTACCAATTTTTCCCCTCGATTTTTTCGTTGAATTTAACATTTATTAATTTAATCTTTATAAACTTTAATTTTTTTAAAACTTTTAAAGTGTTTTTATATAACTTATGTCTTATAACTATTTCTAATCTTATTTTTTTCTTCAAATTTCTTAATAAAAATAAAACTAACGAAAGTTTTTTTAAAAAATTCAGAGCAAATTAATAAATAGTTCCTGAGTTTTTAAAGTCTTTTGAAAGTTGTATATGAAACACAACAAAAAAACCCTTCTAACCATTCTCCACAAACAACTTTAAGATCAAAATACAATTCTACTCTGATTTTCTTTCCTGAAAGTTTTCCTTTTTGCTATAAAAAGGTTTTAATCTTTAAGTTAAAGTATCAAAGTTAACAACAAATCAGACTGGTGATTTCACTGATTTCTACATTGGTGTTTATTGGTAGATGTTTATCTAAGATAGGAATAGCCTAGTTGAATCTGAGATTTTTTTGGATATTGTCTCTGGCCAAGATTTTGATTGAATTACTTTTTTTTTATTTGCATGGTTGGCATTGTTGGAGATGCCTGTATACCAAGGATTTTCCGGCATGGTCCAGGTGTTCCTAAATTCTTTGGTGTAGGTTCCTGAGTATACTTCCAATATATATTTCTTTGAATGCATTGCATGTGATGCAGTAGACAAGGTTTTTTGAAGCATATTTTCTTTGGTGTCTGGCAATTTTCCATTGTGCAAATGTTTTCTTTTTTTGTGTTGTTTGCCAGTGCTTGCCTCAGTGTCCAAGACTTGTGTGATATACGAATTGGAAGGCTACTGTGATTGTGCGCTTCTCGAATCTTGAAATTGAGTGTGTCAATAATAAATCGGATGTTTTGGTAAAGGTTTTCTTCTTTTTTGTGTTCTGTCCATAGGTGTCTTTGGTTTTGAATTCATTCCAGCGATGTCCTCCTTGTGGTATCCGTTTCTGCGTAGGACTTTATTATTATTATTGTTCTTTTTAGTGTTGTTTTTATTTGTAAATATAATTTTCCCATATATTTCAATCAATTAACAGTCTTTTTCAATTAAGAGTAAAAAAGTCTAAACAAAATTCTCAAAAGACTATGATAGAAAACCAGGACTTTCAACATGCCTTGCTCGACCTAAGTTCACAAAAACTATAAATATTTAAATCTGTAACTTTTGACTTTCTATATACTTAGATTTTATATTTTCAATATTTTCTTTGTAATAAAAGATTCAAAAACTGCTGAAGTTCAACTCAACTTCATATATCCAATTTAGGTTGTCATACTGAATATACTCAAAACAAAGAAAAATTATCATTAAAACATTGTTTATAAACAGTTTGTTTTGCAAATTAACAGAAAACCAGAAACCATCAACTTAACTTATGTCATTCAACCAAACAAATATTAAAAAAAAGTAACAGGCTTAAGAAGGTCCCTGAATATATTTCTTTAATTACTTTTTTATTAAAATATTTTGCAATTACGATTGAAAATTTCAAATACGTTTTTTACTCACATGGCAATGTTTGCTTTTTATAAACCATTGTGTTATAATTTATTTGTTATTTTAAAAATTATCAACTTATTTTTTCTTTTTGATTTTAACATATATCAAATTGTAGTCATTGATGCATAAATCATTTGTCAAGTGGTGGGCTGTGTTGTATATACGATATGAAGGACATAAAAAGGAAATTGATAGTTTTCAAGCCAAACTTTTAATTCCAAAGTAATTATGTGTCTTAGAGAATCTAGTTCAAATAAACAAAATCTAAAAGCGATATATATATATATATATATATATATATATATATATATATATATATATATATATTGTCGAAACTGAAAATATATAATAACAATAAAAGCTTGAAAAATTCCAAATATATGTTAGTTTATAATTCATATTAAAATTTCTCAATTTCCTAACCAATTATTATTATTATTATTATTATTATTATTATTATTATTATTATTATTATTATTATCATTATTATTATCATTATTATTATTATCATTATTATTATTATTATTATTATTATTATTATTATTATTATTATCATTATTATTATTATTATTATTATTATTATTATTATCATTATTATTATTATCATTATTATTATTATCATTATTATTATTATTATTATTATTATTATTATTATTATTATTATTAATATTATTATTAACATTTTTGTAAAAAACGCAAATAAATATTTTACTAAACTTAGCGTTTGTTCATAAGGTCTATTAGACAAATATTCCTAAAAATGCAACTACCAGATAAAATCATTGATAGAAAATACTTTAAAATAAACAATGCGCTAAATATCAGTTCTTTTTAGTAAGATTTTATTAGCAGAAGCACAAGGTTAAATGAATCGTTTCAGTTATAGCGTTTTCAAAATTATTTTTAATAAATATTATTCTTATACTCGTGCAGTTTTTGCGATGTTTAAACAAATTTGTTTATTTTAATAAGTACTAGACAATTTAAACAATGATGTTTTGATTTAGTGAAATCTATAAATCAAATGTGGAATTTGTTTTTCATTTTTGGTTTGGTTTGACTATTATGATTCCGGGACTATGTATATATATACAGATACATCTAGTGGGAAATATTTGGCAGTGCCATTTAATAAAGAAATTTTATTTAAAGTCTCGCATTTAATTTATCAGCAGTATAAAATGTTCACATTTTACAATATAAATTTAACAATACATACAATAAATACAGTGAAAATTAATGCCAATCATAATTGAAAAGAAATTGTCAATAACATTTCACTGTCGACAATCATAGAAAGCGAGGATAAATTTAATGAGCACGAACTTGTCTTATTGATTTTACGAAGTTGAAATAATAATAATAATAATAATAATAATAATAATAATAATAATAATAATAATAATAATAATAATAATAATAATAATAATAATAATAATAATAATAATAATAAAATTAATTTTATAATAAGAAATTGTAGTTGAACGTTTATTTAACAATTTTATTATGCTCATTTGTAAACAATTAAAGTTTATTTCATCTTTCTTTTTTCCATGACCGTTTTAAATTTTTCTTTACCAATTTTGCATTAAATATATTTTTTAAATGTTCTTTTGAAGTTTGGAATATTTTTCGAACATTTTTACAAAGCTTGTTTTACAAAGGTTTAATAGAATTCAAACCAGAGCTTAGTATTGCTGAATTATTACTTTTATTGTACCGTTACTACTAAGCCGTCGTAGTTATCTTGATGAAAACTAATCATTGACATGAGATTGACATATATTTTGTTCGCCAGAATTTATAAACATTGTTTTTTTCAATATTATTTGGAAACTAAGCCAAAAGAGAAACTGATACATTAGTCTACGCTTTCAATATCATGTTTTTAGACATCAATATTTTGACAACTAATGGCTTCTTAATGACATTTTAATTCTCAGATGGTCACACAAGAGATTCCAATACCTCAATGACTTCATTCTGCAAACTTTAATAGTATGTCTCACTAGTTCATTACTTTTCATCATACCTTGTAGACTCAGCTGTCATTATTGCTCACAGGTGACTGATATTATTAAAGAAATTGAGATCGGATCCCATAATTATATAAAATTGTTATAGTATGTTCGACTTCTGCATGTTATTTTATCTGCTTATATATTTTATATAAAGATTTTAAATAACAATATTTTTATAAAAAAATCATATTGAAATTTTTAAAATAATTGCGTCAAATGAGCTTTACTAGAATTATTTGCATTAGTCTCATAAACAAATAATATTTGAGAAATTTGAAATTTAATTTTTTATAAACCGATTAAACATTTGTAAGTAGTCTATATATGATTTTGCGATAAATGAAATAATGACGAATGAAATCAGTCCATGATTTCGAATCCAAAAACAATAAAGTTAATAAAAAGTTGTGTTATTGTTTCATCTTATAGTAGCTATTGTTTTTTTTAGTAAAAATAATATACTCACTTTTATATGAGTTAAGAATATTCTATTTAATACGATTTGGTATCTACATTGTGGGTGCATAATTTTTCACATAACATGTTTTTCATATAACTTGGTATAATCTTGGACAGAATTTTTATAAATTTGGCAAAACAATTAATTAGCAATTATTTAAACTTTTTTATTTTGTTTCGAAAAATTGTTTGAATTAATAATAAAATAAATTTTCAACTGTATCCTTTGTGAGGAAGTATTTTGAGAAAAAACATACACCTAGTAACAAGTGTAATGCAATTACTACAAATAATGGAAGATCTTCAAGGGGTTATATGGAACATTTGTTTTAAACAGCATGGATAAATACATGGATTAAACAATAAGTTCGAAGAAAAAAATTAGTTATAAGCTCTCTGTTGTGTTTATTATTTTATTAAACATAATGAATTGCATCATAATAATTTAAATCACTCTTAATCTGTCAAAATACTATTTCCAAAGATAGGATGCTTAAAATTATGTTGAAAGACAGAGGACTAAATTTTGAAAGCAAGTGTCTAAAAGAAATAGTAAAACAATTAAGAATAGGCAAGAATTTGCTATCCCTTATCAACATCCTTTAATGGTTTAGTGATAAAAGCTTTCAGAACAATTAAAGATTTTAAAGACTATAAATCACATCAGCACGAACTTCTGCCTCAAATTAGATT
The DNA here is from genome assembly GCA_022537955.1 of Schmidtea mediterranea. NCBI lineage: Eukaryota > Metazoa > Platyhelminthes > Tricladida > Dugesiidae > Schmidtea > Schmidtea mediterranea. The sequence goes on along the minus strand of CM039679.1, from coordinate 295,444,822 downwards.
TAGTATAAATACAAATTAACAAAATGCTAGAAAATATTTACTATTTGAAATAGTATATGAACTGAAAATAACTTCACATATTAATTCTAGACTTCACAATCAAGTACGAGATATTTCGGAAGAAGCACAAATAAATTCTGATTGATTAAATAATTCAATTAAATTTTGAACTGAGGCAGGAGGTACTAATACTCCGAAAACGACATAGAAGAAACAAAAATGGTATTCAATAAAATGAACCATTCTATCTTTGGAAATAGTATTTTGACAGATTAAAAGTGATATAAATTATAATGATGTAATTCATTATGCTTAATAAAATAGTAAACACAACAGAGAGCTTATAACTAATGCATTCAAAAAGATGGGACATTTCTTCGAACTTATTGTTGAATCCATGTATTTATCCATGCTGTTTAAAACAAATGTTCCATGTAATCCCCTGAATATCTTCCATTATTTGTAGTAATTGCATTACACTTGTTGCTAGATGTAAGTATGTTTTTTCTCAAAATACTTCCTCACAGAGGATACAGTTGAAAATCTATGTTAAATTAATTAGGTTTGAGTCTGATCATTAAGTAGAATTGTTGTATACAATATACAATAGGAATGCAGCACTGACGAAATGAATGGTTAAAAGAGATGTTTTTTTATCTTTAGAAGAGTTGAGTTATGACATTGCATTAAAGATCAAAGACCGAATGTCAATCACTTTATTTGCACTTTAATAACCCAATAAAATTTATTAGTGATTACAACTTTACAATTAGTACAATTATATTATTTAATTAATAAATCTTATGGTGCAATCAATTGTTCTAACTTTTAACGGAAAGACACTTTCTTATAAATAACAATTAAATATTAAAGCTTTTTTTGAGGTTTTATAAAATTTTAAAAATATTTTTTAAGAATTATTTAAAATAAGTTTGACTAAACCGTAACCAATTAAAGTAAGGACTTGATAATATAGCACTAATAGCTATACTTAATTAAATCCACAATTAAAAATCATTTTTTTAATTTTTAATTATTTATTAAGTTCTTTATAAATTTCCAAAAGGAATTTTTTTTAATAAATAATAATACTTAAATAAATAATATTGTTAATAAACCAGGTTAAATATTTTAATTAATTAAATTCTCAAAATACTAAATAAATGAAATATTAATTTTATTTAATACTAATTAACTCCAATAACTTATTTTAAATTTTATAATATTCTAAGATTGTTTGTGATTTTATTCAAACTTGAAAGAAATGATAATATTGTAGACGGATTATTTTTGTAGAAAATCCTCCTCATTCTTTGATGTTGCATTTCTCTGTAAATTATAAAATATTGATATTCATCACGAATATAATTAACGAAAAAAATTATTTTCTAATTATTAGACTTTTAATTTTTTTGAAATTCTTGAATTTTTTACACTATTATAATAACTCTTTTAGATAATAATCTTTTTAATAATTTTTTTTAATTAAATCGAATAAAAACATACGGCAAAATGAAATGAAATAAAATTATTTTAAAATTATTTAAAATCTGATAAATTTATTTATTCTGAAAAGAATTATCAGATATTTATTTATTTAAATATAAAATTAATGGCAGAAGGGTTTTTAAATTCGGGAATTTTTTTTATGAAAGGTTAATTAACCGAAATAGAAGCAATCAGGTTAGATTTTGATTTAACTTATTTAACACGATTTTTTATTGACAGTATGTGACAATTTTAAATATTAATTACCAGAAATTTTGATTGGATTTTCGTTATAGAAAACATATATTACTCTCAACTGCTACACTGATCCAGGGAATTTCTAAAATATTGAAAAATCTCCATTTAATTTTCCATTAATTTAGGCAATAAATTAAAACCACGAACTTAAATTTAAAAACATTCGACAATATATATTTAATTTTAATTTATATATATATATGTGTGTGTGTGTGTGTGTGAAACCATTAGACAAATTAAAACACATATTAGTTAATAGTTTTACATCACTTATCAAATGTTAAATAAAGATGTTAAATCAATTTTGCACAAAAACATTAATTTTTTTAAAATATTTAGAAAAATGAAAATATAAGTTCCCACTATCCTGAAAATACATGCAAAGTCGTTTAATCCATTTTGCTAGTTGTTCCAAGCAGAATAGAAGATTCCATGAATATAATAATTAAATAATTTATTTTTAAATTAATATTTATAAAAAATCTAAATTTCCTATTTTTTAAACTTTTTTTCATAATTAATTTTTTTATTATTTCCTAAAAATTGTTACAGCGCCCCTTTCACCTATAATATGATAAATTTTCAAGGATTTAGTACCATTACTTATGAAAAATCTATTGGGTATTTTATTTAAATTTAATTTTTGTTATCAAAGAACTGTGTTTATTTTATTCTTTAAATTTTATTATATGTTTAATTTTTATAATTTTTATTTATCTCAATTGCATTACTATTAATTTGAAGTAACTATCTCCTTTGCAGAAGCTCAAATAATTATTATGATAATAAAACGCTTAATCTTCTTTAATTTATTATTTAATAGATAAATATTCATTTACCAAAATAATTGAATATTAATTAATAATATTCAAGATCAAATTCTTTTCAATAAGAAATTTCACCAAATATAACTACCGAAACTCTTTCAAGGAAGATTATCCTCTATAAATAATTCTGGCTTTTTGCATTTACGAAATTTATCTAATTTCTATTTCTTTTCTTATTATTTTATTTTTTATTTATGTATTTTTACTAATGTTTTAATGAGTGTCTTATTTTCTCTCTCCAAATTGCCCTTTCTCTCTTCTTTTTTCTAAATTGGTGTTTTATAGCAGTATATATATATATATATATATATATATATATATATAAATGATTTCAACTGTCTGATAATTTCTCAGATAACAATTTAAACATTAAACTCCTCATCTGCATTTCTGTGTGTAAATTTTTAAAAAATAATGTTTCAATAGAAAGAGTGAAACAAAAGTAATAATTATAATTATAATTATTATTAATTATTTAAAATCATTTACACTATTAATTCTACACAAATGGACATTAAATTGCCCATATATGGATATTAAATAGCACTTAAATAATAATATCGTAATATATTATTTTATTGCTTAGTTTTAAGTATATAAATATATAATATAAGTATAATGCAATTATTTCTACATATTTCGATGATTTTCTCTTAATGTGATGGTAGAGGCTGTGGAGTGTATTTTTAAATTTAGATTTTTGGAACAATAAAATTTTCCAAGGCTACAGTTTTGTGAACCGTGATTGTGTGTATGAATTTATAATTCTTCTTGTGTTGAATTTTTCTACCCTCTTATATTGTAAGGAGCAATCTAATGTCAATTTTGTCTTGACACACACATACATTTATTATAGGTTAGATTTTTCATTTATTATTTAAGGTGCAATCTAATGTTCATTTAGGTACTATTTGATGTCTTTTGGTGTATAACTATCTATAATAATTACTTCAGTTAAAAACATACCTTTTAAGGAAAAATAATTAAAAAATATTTTATAATTAATAAAAATAACATATTTTTTAATAATATGTAAAAATCGTAGTTTGAAGATCAGAGGTTGCTTATGATGTTTGATGACTAAGTTTGAATGTTGGTATGTTTATGTGTTCTGTATCAATAATTACAACACCAATAAACTTCTTTGTAGATGTTACGAAACGAAGAGCTATAAAAGAGTGTGTTGAATATTTGTTGTGTTAATAAATATTTTAAACTTATGCCTATTTTTAACATACCTAACAAAGTTTTACATTTTTGCCATAAATAAAAGTTGTTAGGTTTTGGTATTATATGATAACAGGCGAATATTTTAAAACCAATTTTTAGAAAAGCCCTATTTGACAACTTTTCTTTTATTTAATTAATTTATTTTAACGCTTTCTAAAAGCTGTGTTGAAAATTTGTGGTCAATTTATAAATTTCTTTTAATTTCACGAAAATATATTTTTTAAAATTTCATTAAAATTAGTTAAAATTGATTGTATCAGATTTATTTCAAAAAATTAAATCCTGAAAAAATTCAAGCCAAATTTATGGAATAACAATAATAATAAATATTACAGATAATAATTACAGACAGCATATTTGAAAATCATAATAACTCCAAATCCATCGTAATGCGATCTCAGTGAAGAACAACATCTGGTGGCATGGTGGAGAATTTTCTGTCATGGAATTAATCTTTTATAAATATACCCTAAAATGCAATATTGATTGATAGAAAATGGTTTTATTTAGTAAACATAAACAAATTTCAATTGAAAAATAAATTTATTTATAAAATATTTAGGTGGTGAAATTAAAACAAGTGGAGCATACCTTGAATGAAAAGCGAATTCTTCAAGCCATAACATTTATGTTTCTGGTTCGGTTGGATTATCATTTTAAGGTAATAAGTTTAAATGTTTTTGGATAATTATTTCTATTGTTATATTCATTTATAAACCCAAAATATATTACCAAAAATATCTTAAATAATTTATGATTTTCAATATTTTATAAAATGAAACTTATGAATTATAAATTCCTTCCATTATGTCAGGCGTCCGACGCCTTTTTAAGTTCTGAGACGCTCGGCTCTTAACATTTATGAAGGTCATGTCTAAGTTTCAACAACCTATCTTTTGAGAGCGTTATGTTGGTTCTGAGTCAAATTCACCTCAATTGCTGTTTAATGGTTGAAAAGGTTTCAGCGAGTGTCCAACTTAAGAGTAAGCAAGATCTAATTGTCTATTGATGGCAAGTAAAAAGTATAAGTTTGTCGTATAAAATTTTTAAATTATTAATTTCAAGATTATTAATGTTAATTTAATGGTCAAAAATTTGAGAAAGCATGATTTAAGGTCTACCAGGTATGATGGTGACCGGATAAAATTGTATAAGAAAAAATGGTACAAACAAAAGGGTACGGACAAAATGGTACGGGCAAAGTTGTATACGAACAACAAGGCATGCACAAAATCGTACTGACAATACGGTACTACTTTACTCAATAATTAACTCAAATATTAATAAATTAAAAATATAAATATATATTAAAGAACACTACAACTTCAAATAAACTAAATATATTTCAATAATAAGTCAGACAATATTTATATTGAGCACTCGTACAATATCTCCCATTTTTTCCGTACCATTTTGTTCTAGAACCTTATCATCAAAATAATATTAGTAGTCACTTGTGTGACCACTGGTCCACATATACTACTTATAAAATATTAAATATTTCACATTTCATAAAATAAATAAAGCACGATGTTACATTATTCTTTAAAATCATTTTAATAATTGTATTATATAAATTTATTTTCTTTATTTTCTTTATATATTTTTTATTAATATTTGATTACTATATTTAATTATTTATTTATTTTAATTTATCATTCTTAATTATTTAGTCTTAATTATTTGTTTTATATTACAAATTTATTTATCCTAATGTTTGATTTCATTAATAATAATTATTTTTTTAATTTAAATTATTATTTATATATTTATTTTTTATCACTAAGGATTTATCTTTTATTTTATTGTTGATTTTATTGAACGTTTTTATTTTCTTTATTATTATTATATTTTTTATTTAAAATATTCATAACATGTACATACTGGTTAATAAACTTGTATAAAACCACTGTTATTTAAAATTATCAATATAAAAATAAATAATAACCATAAAAAACAAAAATACAAATTTACATTTATTAAATCGATATGATATTATCAATTACAACCACAAGTATACCAATAATTTGATGAGAAGTTTTATAAACATTTTGATGATTGATTTGATATCAGGTTTGATTAGCAGTTTATTCGTATAATTTATTGATATTTTCTATCCTATATGCCAAACTTTTATTTTTTCCCACTAAACTTTTTATCGTTATTATTTTTAGGTGTAACTTTAGTTGTTTTGAAATTATACAACTGGTAGTTGCTGGTACCTATTCAAAATTGTGACACTCTTGATATTTCTATTCCATTGTAAAAATCAAGATAGGACTAGTGTTTTATGCCTTTCAATATTATCCCCTTTGATTTTTTTATGCTCATATTACACAATAAAGAATCATATTTTAGAAGAGAAACGATCCACTCTTTGTATTATAATCCATTACTCTCATCTTTGAATTTTCAAATGACATATTTTATCTATTAATGTACAAAGGTTGACCAATATCATATAAAGATTTATTCAGTAGATTGCCTGAAATCATTGTAATTTCTAAGGAAAAGAAAACTCTATACCTTGCAGCAATATTCATACTGTAATTGAATTGATTTCGATATTTAGGTAATTCTACATACTGAAGTTTTGATAAATCCAAAACTGTTTGATCGATGTCACTTAGTCTCTCTAAACATATTCAATCTTTATATAGTATAGTTTCAATAAAATCATCCGAAAATTTGATAGTTAGCTTTAAAGCATATGTAATAATTTTCTGTGGATTATTGAAAAATCTTAGATTATTTTATTAAAATTTTCTATAGATTATTATTTCTTATATTTTATTACTGAACAACTTATAATAGTTTTTATCCAAACTACTGAGTCAGCTTTGAGTTTGATGTAATTTTTTCAAAACAAGATCTTGCTAAAATTTGATAGCCAAATGAATACTTACACCTTGAAAACCTAATGATAGATATATTTTTATTAATCACCAATGTACTACTGTGTTTTACTGTAACATTGTATATGTAAACTTTAATTTTCTATGCACCAAGCGAAGTTGAGATAAATCACCTATAATATAAAACAAAAATCAATAAATTTATAGCATATAAACACACCAACTCACCTTGAGGTTGCTTGTAAAATCGTCAATGAGACAAACCCTAAACTATAGAGACACAAAAAGTGATAGAGAAATAAAATAATACACATTAACACAACCTATAATAAAACATACATGTTGAAAAAACCACTATAATAAATTAATTTAGACATTTTTGAGATATTTTTAGAAAAAAAAATGGCGGAAAAATTTTTAAAATTTAATGTTGAGGAAACTTATCCAAATTTTTTTGAAAATGATGAAATTTCTTCGTAAAATTTATTTGAAAATTAAAATTAATTTAATATTTCCATAAACTTTCAGACATTTCTGCAGAAACAATTCCATTTCGCGATGAAGAAGAAATCACATTGTACGATTTATTTGTAATATGGCCAAATCAGAAATTTAAAATGTTGTGTTGTGTATGTTACACACATGTTTTTCTATGATTAATACATTGCAACCCAATAATTTAAATTTATTGAGTTATTACTATAATAATGTATAGGTAAAATTTCATTTTGCATATGGCTTTATCTAAATTCGAAAATACTTTGGTGTGTGTGCTACGCACGTGAGTTGTAGTATAATTTTGATTTTTCAACTAACGGATATTACCGAATAATGTGACTACTTTATTTTTTTGCTTTAGCTGATGAATAATAATAATAAATGGTATTGATATAATTTGGTTTTTTGATCATCTAACTAATATCTCAAATAATATGACTACTCGAATAGTATGACCAAAACCTGACATTTTTAGTCATACTATTAAATAATATGAGTCATACTATTTGGTAATATCCGTTAGTTAAAATAATTTTATACAGTTAGCAATGTAACAGTGCATAAGTAAAATTTTGATAATATGGTTTGATGATTTGAGTGCTATAATACTCAAAGAATATTTTTTTTTCTTGCCTTGATTTTTCTCGTGTGTTTATATTCATTTATGTATTATATTTCAAAGCCAAATCCCATTTGACCTACTTCAATCAAACAATCGGCATTTAGATTTTGCTTACCCTTTTATTTTGAACCTTTTCAACAAATAGATTGACCTGATACTCTTAAATCATGGTTAAAATCATAGAATAAACATTTTAATAAAGCTTTAAATCCCAATGATCATTATTCTAAACAACAAAATTTCTATAAATTAGGCTAAGCATCTTTTACCTACTCTAACAGTCACATAATTACTCACAAAGACTGAGAAAATCATTTTTGTGAATTGTAAAGCCCTCATTGTTTCTCAAAATTTATGTATTAAGAGGACTTTACATTATGATGTTAACAACTTATTATCTTTTGATTTCATTTTTGATCTTTTGTTTAATTCAATAATTTTCATTTTAATGTTTGTAGCGCTATTGAATCTATAGTATAGATCGCACCACTGATAAAAGATGTGTTGTTTTGCTCCTACAAATATTAATATTTAAAAAATAATAAAATTGAAAATTATAAAAGATGATTATTTTTTGAATTTAATTAAAAACAAAATGTTTAGTCAAATCAAAATTATTAAAACAATTATTATCACGTCTGTTAAAGATTATCTAAAATCGCGAAAGTAAATATGCACCAACGTATTAGAATCCTTCTATATTTCTATTCGCTAATCAATTAATAAGCGTTATTAGTATGGCAGACTCGAAGGATTTATATCCTTGAATAAGCGTCCAGAAGTCAGCAACTATAATAATATTTTACCAAAGATTTCAATAATTATTTAGTATGTATTAAACAAAATTTCAATTATATTTTTAATGTATTCCATATTAATTCATTATCTCAAGATTAAAACAAAAAATGAAATTAATACATTTAATCATATTGTGAAGATAATCATTTAGTTTCATCAAACTCCCGCAGATGACCAGCTTATATACAATCGAATTAAAAATTCAAATAAGAAAATCTTTATTTCAATAAACAACGGCAATGTTACCGCTAAATGCGTTTATTACATACATTTACTGATTATTTTGTTACCATATTTACTTTTACTTGTTAATATTAAAAGTGAAAAATACAACTGATTAGAAAATTTTGAAGTTAGAATCCGAAATTTCCAACAGATTGAGTTACTTAGAGTAGATACAATCAATAAATCACTAAAGTAAAATAAATTTTAAATACATTTTTATGATGATATGTACTACTCCCGGTTAATATACACATTTGTCAATTATTTCTACATTTTCGAAGGGCGTATACATAATGCATACATTTATCAGTAAATGTATGTATTATTAATATTTACGAGATGGTAAACTTACATTTGCCTAATCTTGTAGTTAATTGATACATTTAACGGAAAATGTATTGATTATGAAATTTTTTACTTTAGCCGTAACATATATACAGGGTTTATCACTTAACAAAACTATTATTTCAACAAAAAAAACTATTGTTTTAAACAGACAACTTCTTTCTAGATAAAAAGATTACAACTGTATTTACAAGAAAACTTTCATTTAAACCTCATTTCACCCATAAATGAACCAACTTCAGAAGATAACAGTCACAAAGTATCATCAAAAGAATTCTTAATCAGAACTGCTCTCTTCTTACATCTTTTAAAGCATACCGCCTCACATCCCTAAAATCCCACTACAGCATTCAGCAGAAACAGTAGAACATCCAGTTAAAATGGCATTCTCAAGCTCTTGAGTCGTATTCTTATGTAGCTTTTCCATTTTGTAAGGAATTCTTCAATGTCAAAAATATCTGGGTTATGTAGAGGAAGTAGTAAAAGTTGATGGCCGCTTTGTTCAATCAATTCTCTGATTCCTGAAACTTTGTGAATAGAACAATTATCCATTTTTATTGTATTATTGTTTGACATCTGGTGTTATTTTCTTTGTCCTTGGAGCTCTAATTTTCTTAGCATATATTCTTCCGTTTGTTAAAGTGTACGCTGCGTACTGCTTCATATTTGATATCTAAATCGGTACCTATTTACATTGGTAATTTTCCGGCTTCATCTTTATATGGCTTTAATTATTCTTTATATCAAATTGAAATAAATTACTTCCAAAATTATCAATCCACGCCCTATATTACACCTTAATAATAGTTTTTTCAAATGAAAACCCTGTATATACTCAGCAGATTTTCAATATATTTAATCGAAAATTTAATATTTTAAAGTAATATAATTATAAAATTTTAATGTTTCATAAATTTTTTAAAACTTTCATTATAATCGATTTTATTTATAAAACCTTAAATTATAATACTAAACTATAATTTAAATTTAATTTTTAATTTTTAATTTTAAACTATTTTTTAAATTTAAGTAAGCAACCTGAAATTTCATCTCACAAAATGTTTAACATCACTATTTTGGACATATGACAAAAATTTACTGTCGAAAGCGTAATAAATATTTTATTAATTTTAATCGAGTTTCAAATTACTTAAATCTCTAAGTTTTGTAGTAACATTTTAATAACATTCCTGACTAGGGCTGGATATGCAAGACAACTGGAGAATTTTTTTTGGGTGGTCTAAAAAGTCAGATGATAGGCCGGTGAATTTAATAATTATTTATGTAAAAAATATTAAAAAATTAAAATAATGTTTTTAAAATAATTATTTCCAATTATCTAATACTTATTGGCTCTACTTTGTAACATTTAAATAATAACAATTTTCTTTTACTATTTTTTTTACTATTAAAATTGGTGTAGAATTTTTAGTAAATTTTCAAAAATAAATTTTAGAACTGTAAGAAAATTAAAACAGTCTCCCATTATTTGTGAATGACGAAAAATATTTTGCTTGATTTTTCAAGTTTACTCAGTATTAAACCGTTTATAGTTCCTTTTAATAAGCGACCAATAAATAATGCAATATTTTAAATTTTCGATATAAATGTAACAAACGTTTTAATTAAGAGTAATAATAATTTTGATAAATTTAGAAATATGAATACTTGAAACAATGTTAAATTTTACTTAATTACTTCTAGTACCGAATAACTTTTGTTTATATCAATAATTTATTTTCTTTCAATGTGAACACCTGGAATTCTATTTAGACAGTCACTGGAGGCAGTAACACTTTAAAGCAAAATACTAATTTTATTTTTGTTTTTGAAGATTAATCATGTTTGACACTGAAATTTAGAAAACAAAATTAAATTTAATAATCTAAATAAAAATGAAAAATGAATTGATTAAAAGAATTGTATTTTATTATAAATTAATTTCAATTCAACATGAGGCCATATAGGCAATCATCATTAAATACTGTATAATACTTTTATTTTCATTTGGTTCATCAAATTCATGAGGATCATTTGATCTGCCTCTCAACCATTTGCCATCTGAGGAAGTACAGTTGCTGTTTTATTTTTTTGAAAAAAGAAGTTTCTAAGCTGATAAATCAAAACAGTATTCGCATTTTTGAAATGATAAATAACGTTCTTGATGTGAATTTATGACGTTAAAATGCAACATCATTAATAACAAAAAAAAATTTATGATTTCCTTTTTTTTATCTTAGGAAGCGAAAAGAGAGTCAAATTTGAGACAGTTTAGCACCAATGTTCCAATATGAAATCCTTTGATTGTTATTTTATCAATAACTTAATAATAATAATAATAATAATAATAATAATAATAATAATAATAATAATAATAATAATAATAATAATAATAATAATAATAATAATAATAATAATAATAATAATAATAATAATAATAATAATAATAATAATAATAATAATAATAATAATAATAATAATAATAATAATAATAATAATAATAATAACCTGATGAAGTCACTTCGAAGTGAAAAATGTTGAAAACCACCACATCAATTATACAACGAAGAGAGGTATCAGAATTCCGTAAATTACAATACAACAAAATTGTTTCAATTAAAGGAACATTTGATAAAAGACTACATTAAATCTCACCATTAAGTCACCATTCTCATTATCATTCCAAATTAATATCAAAAGCAAGCTCAAAGTCTTTCTATAGTTCAAATTCTGTTTATATCAAATTTTTCAACATAGTTTCTAAATGTTTTTCGTCTTTATCTTACAAGATTTGTATCGTTGACAAGAGAGGTCTCATGGAAACACAATTCTTTATTCTTTGGAACAGTAGAGAACATGTTTTATCATTATTGTATTATATAAATAATCTTTCATATTAGAAAACTCACTTTCAATTAAGAAATTAATTCAAGAATTTCATTGAAAAGAAAAAAAACACATTTTAAAACTGGAATTTATAGGAAAGAAACTAATATTGACTTATATACTTCACCAAAAAATTATGTGATAAGGCAATTGGTTTCTCGTCCTTGGACATTGCTGTGTATTAATTTATTTCATCACAATGAATATTCTACGTTTTTTATACGATTGCGAAACTGTTAATATGTAAGTTATTAAAATGAATGGCATTGATGATATAATTTTTCCGAATGTTGATCCGTTTAATCATTTTGAGAGAGTTTCTTATATTAACAAGGAAAGTAATGTTAAATGAAAATGATTTGTTTGCTGGTGCTGGTTCTGTTATAATTTTATAGTTTTTTGAAAGTTTTCAAAATTTTAGAAAACCTTTTTTAAGATATAATGGAAATGTCAATGTTAAAATGTTTCCAAAGTTATGTAAAATTCGTGACATGTTCAGTAATAGATCTGTGACACTGTTTGGTTTATTTTCTAATTAGGTTTTACTTTATTGGTGCAATGACACATACTTTGGAGAGACTGTACATCATCTTTGTACGCGAGTTTTAGAGTATGTCCGATTGAGTGGAAACAGTAATATTATTGAGGATAATAAGTCACGCAAGTTAAAATTTACAATTCTAATTTCTAGGTATTATCCTAAGATTACAAACTCTACATGTAAGACCTTGTAATAAAACCGTTCAACTCCAAAAATCAATATGCAAAATTCATTAACAACGTAAATCTTTAGATTGTAATTATGTAATTACTAATAAACCAATCGGTATAATTGGTTTTCTGTGGGGTTTAGTATCTGACAATGACAGCTGAACTTTCGAAATATATAGCAAAACTATATATGATAAAATGTGTTCTTTTATTTATTATATTACATTATTCAATTATTCAATTATATTACATTATTCAAAAATGTATTTTTTATATTCAATATTTAAACAACACTTTAATTGTTGTTTATCTCACAAATTAAAACAATAAAAGTTTCTAATGAAATTTATTTTTATGATTAATCTTTTATTTGATAGAAATCTTCAATTTAATGATAGTATAATTATTATTAAAAATATATTTGAATAATTTTAAAATATTTCATAAAGAATTTTTTTAAATGTTTAAAGATTAAAGTCTTAAAATTTTTATTTTCATGTTATTTCATAATCAGGACAATTCTAATTTGTATATGGTTCTTGAATTCGTCAATGGAGGAGAAATGTTTTCTCATTTGCGTCGGATTGGAAGATTCAGGTTAATTCTTTAAATGTATTAATTCAACTAAAAGTACCTTTAGATATTAAATAAGGATAAACTACTAAACAGCAACGGTAGTTTTTCAGTATAAATAAAAGTACACCATTTTTAAAAATATATTTTGTGATGTATTTCTACAGTTCTGCCGTTTATCAAGCATAATAAGACATAAGGATTTCAAAAACTATTGGAACTATTTAAATAAAATTCAAAAAGGCAAAAATGACATTATCCAAAGTTTATAGCAAAACTTAAAAATCCTTAGAATTATTTAATATGAATAATTTTTTTTATTCCTGTTTTACTCTTTAAGCTTAATATATTGACATCAACCGAATGAATCATTTTATAAGTACTGTATGTATATTAAAATTAAATTTCATTCAAACACCAGTTTGACGATAAATTTCGGCATATTAACTGTCATCATCAGGTACAGAAACTTACCAAATTATTTATATATTTAAAAATATTATTATTTTATTATTAATTTTTTTATTATATTTTTTATTTTTAAAACATTTTACACTAATTTTAAAGATTTATATAAATAAAATTAATGCATTACTATAATAAAAACGTCGAATTAATATTTTAAATTTTAAAATTATACATCATTTTACTTAAAATACTTAAATTCGAATCATTCTTGTTCAGTGTTGTCCAACTGAAAATCGCGCACGCACACTAAATAAACTCAAAATCCCGCGGCATGTTCGAAAAAACTTAAAATATTTTATAAGAAAAAACTATAGAGAAAAAGCAAAATTTTAGAAAGTGAAGCCAGAAAACTTTAATCACAAAATTGAGAAACTTAAACAACCGTAGATGCATCAATACAATGCATACTTAAAAGTTCGATTTATATATCATTTTTAATTACAATTGTGAAAAAGGAAAACCAAGTTATAGATTTATTTTTCTATACAACTCGAAGGTACTAAAACCTTAGTAATTTCATGTGTTTGCAGATTTTTTTCGCAGCATACTAGTGTACCACGGCACACATCTTAGACAACAATGTTCTGGTTAATATCATGAAAAATAATATTCAAAATTAAAAATCTTTTAAACAAAAAAAAACATCAATTTATTTAAGATTTTCAATGATCAAACAATTTAAAAACATTCAAAACATTCTTACTCATAGTATTTTGAACATTAATTTTTGAATCCAATAACCTTATAAACAATGCTTTACATATAACACGTTCCTAATAATTATTAAAATTTTATAAACAGACATGTTTATTTTACTCCTGCAGCACCTATTGTGCTCACTGATTTTGGTCTAACCCTTCAATTGACAATGTTGTTGAACTTGAGTACAGAGATGACGAGAATTATCTCTAATGTATTTGGCATCACATTCATTACATGTAAATTTATAAATGAGATCCGAACACAATCAAACCGAAGTTTTTGACTTAGTTAAGAACATATTGCGTACCTTACACATATTAGAAACAATCTTATAATTTAAATTTCCTAAGTGTTTACTTAACTTCTTCTTATAATACCTAAAATTATTTAGGCTCAAAACTCTTACATACATTTTTGATAATAATATAAAAATTTATTTTCATTTTCAAATGAAATTATTTTTAAAATATTTTTTACTATGAATCCATAAAGATATCGATGTTTTTGATATTCAAGAATTGTTTAAAAAAAGTCACTTTCCGATTTCAATATTGAAAATTCGTTCAAAATAGATGACTATAGGTATAAAATTGTTTCAGAATTAGTAGATGTTTTACGCTCAAAAAAGCAACTGCTTAAACAATAAAAACTGTTAATTTTTCTTGAAATCTATGTTAAAATGTTGAAACAACAAAATTATGATATTTGTCGCCACATCTTTTTAGTTTAGTCCTTCTTATTAAAGAGGAAACTCAATTAAGCAGTTTAGGACAATATCTTCACAGTGGCCATGATGATTCATTGAAAATGGCTAAAGTTTTTGTACAATTTACGAATACAAAAAAATAAAATACCTACGTCGGATCTTTTTCTGCCATTAAATGCGACTGATTTAACAGGTGGAGTTATTGAGGTTGCTGATGTCTCTGGTGAGATTGAGGAAATATCTAGTGATGAAGATGTCATTTCATGAATTTTAGATAATTTTATGGGCAAAAATTCATATTTATTTAGTATTATAAAAATTTAATTATCCGTCCTAAACATTGATCAAAATGTTTGATAAATAAAAAATAAAAATAATTGTTTGATTCTATTATCTATTTAATACGTTTTGAAATTACTATTTATCTACTAATTTATTGTTAAATTAATTTTATAAATATATCTTTAAATCTGTTTTTTTTTCGTTTTATTAAAACAAAAAATTTAATCTAAATCTCCTTGATAATATCTTTGGATTACGAAAACTTGATTGAGATCACTGATATAATAAATTTATTCAAAAAAAATAATTTTCGTTATATATTTAATTAGCTATTCGCATTTTAAATTAGTCTTTTTTTAAGACATTATATTTAAATATTTCAATTAATATTTCATAATTTCTAGTATTTTATAAATAAAGATCATCGTTGATTTAGCGAGCCTCATTCACGGTTCTATGCCGCACAAATAGTATTGGCCTTCGAATATCTCCACTACCTAGATCTAATTTATCGAGATCTCAAACCGGAAAATCTCTTGATTGACAGTCAAGGTTACATCAAAGTAATTATTACGTACTGATAAATTCTCATTTCAGCCGAAAGTCAGAATTAATTAGAATGATCTACTGTAAAATTTTATTTAAAATATTTTATTTCAATGACTTTTTTGAGGAAAAATATTTATTTTTATTTTTATCCAGCAATTAGTAGAAATTTTTAAAATTAATATAAAATTTTATTAAAAATTATCTTGTTCAAAAGGCAATTAATTTTCTTTTAGTTATATTGATTAAATATTAAAAATTATTTCAAAAACCTTTTTTAAGATTTATTTTTGATAGAAAATTCTTGAATGATAATTAACAAAATATCGTAAAATTATATTTTAAAATTAAGGGATTTTTTTTACTAAATTATGCTTAATTGAAAGTTATCAGTTGTCGAGTGGTTTCTTGACTTTGTTTGTTTAAATACCAAAAGTGCCTTTGAATGTGGGTAAGGTATTTTGATTGTTTATGTGAGTACCTTATGTTATACCTTTCTGTTTCTCGTAGAAAAGTTCTCTTATATTCAAAATGCTATCATAAAATTTATATATAAACTGCAGGAGTTGAAGTTTCAATACTTCATCTTGACAATGGCTCTCCTCATTTTATAAGCTTTTCTGATTTTGGTAATATTTTTAGAAATCTATACACAACCAAAAACATTTTAAACTTTTGTTTAAAATATGGACGAAATTGGCTTCCGGTGCAAAACTTACAAGGAAAACCATCAGTAGGTATATACTATAAAGAGGAGATACAAGGTGATGTATGCCACCTAAATGATGACAGATCATTATTAACTAATACAAAAGACATACGTAATCATACTTTCCTATTCTATATACTTCATAATACTCTGGCATGTCTTTACCCTAATTGAAAATTAACATTACGCTTTTCCAGTAAATATGTTATTGCTTAAAATGTCACCAGTCATAATTATGTACCTTTACCTTAATTTCACGTATGTATATAACAAAAAATCCGATAGCCTCGAAAAGCCCTATATGAGACCAGTATGTTAAAATTGTAGAATAATATCACTTGAGTCGTATAAAATAACATAGTGAAATTTTGTCATAGAGAAAAAGTGTTATAAATAATTCTTATTAATAAAATCGTATCTCAAAAATGACAGTTTTCTTTTTTCTCGGAATCTTCTAAATAATGTTTTTTACTTTGTTATTTTCCTCAAGATTTTCTTCGTGTTACTCTTCATATTCGTTTTCTTCAAGTATAATTTTTTTTATTCCGTCTAATACATCTACTGTTAAATCTTTTCTTTTTATAAAACAGTAAACTTTGGATGTAATTTCATTAAATTTTTCTTTTTTTTGATTTCTGCTCCAAAAAAAATATTTTTTTAAACCCTGAAAAATATATTTTTTAATTATAATTTGAAATTGGGACAAATAATAACAACAAATTAGGTACAGCAAAGTTCACCAAATAAAGTGAATAACCATAAATAATTAATCGAGCAAAATTCACACCATCGAACTAAGAATAAGTAATTGAAGATTTTCAGCAGCAGAAATCACACTAATTTTGAATAATATGTTATGTTTTTGATATGGTAAATATATATATATATATATATATATATATATATATATATATATATATATATATAAAGGACTGAGTGCCATAAAAAGATCTTTTGAGCTAGCCATAACTATAAATAGGTTAAATCCCCTGCAAAAGATCATAATATATAACATTTAAACCTTTTTCATCTTTCGTTTTTCACAAGAATTGACTCCTGGATTCAGTAAGATATTTCTTTATTTTATATAAATAAAACTGATATTTTGTTTTGGTGTTTTATAATGATTATTTAATTTTCTTTATTGAATATATTAAGGTAACGGATTTTGGCTTTGCAAAAAGAGTAAAAGGCAGAACTTGGACACTTTGCGGGACTCCGGAATATTTAGCACCTGAAATAATATTGAGTAAGGTAAACTTTATTTAAATTTTATTATACAGCATTTTTAATAAATAATGTATAGGGGTTTTTAACTTTTATTTCTTTGTTTTGTTTTCAAAAAATTTCGCTTGCCATTTATTTTGTGGTCAGAATGTCAAATATGCTGGAAAAACATTACATTTATATTAACAAAATCTCTATGTTTATAAAAAACCGTTTTGATTTTCTGTCACACTCAAAAAGGCATAAAGTTCTAAAGAGATATTCAATATGATTTCTAATTACAGACTGGTTTCCGACTAATTTGGCTCTTATCGGTATCATTTAAGAAAAACACTTTTAACCCATTTTTTTCCATGTGTCCTTTTTATACCATATAAAAAGTGTACACCAACGTGAGTGCATTAATTTTCTTTTATTTTGTGAATATTTGAGGTAAAAATTAATTGTTGAAAGAAAATGCAATAAAAAAATTTTAATTTTATTTTATTAAAAATTAATTAAAAAACCAGTTTTAAAAATTATTTTTATATATAAAACAAAATATTAATTGAAAGAAGACATTATGAAGACGGAAAATATTTACTTAATAAATTAAATTTTTCTTAATCAAAAAAAATCCAAAGTGCATCGAAAATATTTAAAAATTTTACATGTCTAATATTGACCCCCCTTGACTAGATTATTAATACCTATTAATTAAATACTATTTTTATTTAATATCTGAAAAATTATGTAATTTATAATCAAAGAATAAAAAATATCAGCAGCACCTCTTTTCAATTGTTGTAAAAGCTTATAGACTCTTTTGCGGAGAGCGGCAAAGTAGCGGCTTTAACCACTTTTAAATGGAAAGTTTAGTTATCTTTCTCTGCCTATCGCCATCTTATATTCAAATTATCGTACCTTTTGAAGACGTTTCTTTGTTTGTTGAATATATTAACTTGGCACAAGCACTATTGGTTTTAATACATGGTTTTTGTTTTCATTTTCTACAATAGTGGTATTTGCCGCAAATAATTTGAGTATGTTTTGCTGAAAAAAAGTGTATGTGTAATAAAAGGTAAAATAAATAAATAACGTTAAAAAAGAAAAATTGTAAAAATTATTTACCACGGAATTTAAATATGATAAATTTACAATTTCCGTTATATAAATAATAATATAAACTAACTTCCTGACATCTAGAAATTTATTAGATCCGGAAGTGACGATATTTTAATTTAAAATTAATTAAAATACTGAAAAATGTTAATTATGTAAAATTAAATTGTCTAAAAAAGAATAATTTGGCGGCAAAATACTTTAAATAATTTTTAAAAAAATATCCCCTTTCCATGATATTAATATTAAATTAAATAGAAAATTCTAAATCCTTAAAATGCAGTATAATTAAAATTGACAAGCTTTTAAATTTCCTGTAATGATAGATGATGATCATTTAGGTTTTGTCAAATTATTTTCAGTTACTTACTTATGTTGAAATTAATATATTTTTCATTTTTTTAAAAAATCTATAAATTTTTAAATTTTACCTCTTTTAAACGAAAGTTGTTGCATAAATGAGCCGTGTATTTTGAAAGTGCAGCAAGCCCATTTTTGTTATAACGAGACAAATAAAGATTTGCGTTTCAATAAATTTGAAAAATGTTGCCAACTTTTGTGTATTTTGTATTTAAAAATTATGTAAATTTATTAGGATTTTTTTTTAATTTTTCTAGCAAAAATTATCTTGCTTTAACCTTGCTTTATTGCCAAATTTTGTTGAGAAACGGTTTTGCCTATGAAATGAATTAAATTTCTTAAAGATTCTAAACCTATAATGGAAGGTAGGATAGAAAGTGTCCACCTTTTCTAGGTTGAAAAAGTTTGCTTCAAATGCATATATATAAATGAGTGATTCTTTTTACTTTACGGAGCTAGCGTTAAAAAATCATAAATTTTTTTTATGGATTAACAAAAACCCAAATATTAATTTTAGAATAAGTTAAATACAAATTCAATATAAATGGTGTCCTAAAATGTGTGTTTGAATGATGTTTTCTTGTAATTATTATTTTTATTATTATTTATTATTATTATTATTATTATTATTATTAATTATTATTATTATTATTATTATTATTATATTTTTTTTTATATTAATTATTATTTTTATTTTTATTATCATCGTTATATGATAAATTTATTTTCTAATAAGGGTTACAACAAAGCAGTAGATTGGTGGGCACTAGGAGTACTAATATATGAAATGGCTGCTGGCTATCCTCCATTTTTTGCAGATCAACCAATACAGATATATGAAAAAATTGTTTCTGGAAAAGTAAGAATTTATCAAATATTTTTTAATTAATAATTTGAATAATTTCTAGCAAATTACAATAAATTTATTTAAATTACAAAGATTTTAAGGCATGCTCGGAAACAAATTATTTCATTATCCGATTCTCAGCGGTTGATACATTATACCTAATTAGGCAGACAATTTGATTTTTTTTTACAATTCTGACTTGATGTTTTACAAAGACAGTCAATTTTTATATAATTTAAGAATTAAAGAGAAGGATTTATATTTTGTTAAAACTTTATCAATTAAATATTTAAAGTAATTATTAATTCAATAAAGGATGACAGACCAGTTTTCAGCTTCTTTGGCAATCATTTGGTACCGTAAAAATATACGATTGTATCCCGAATCAAAGTTATGAACTTTGTGACTAGCCTCCACAATCTAACTACTCCAGCACCAGGCCTCTTTTATTACCATAATTATATATATACCACAAATATATTTAACTAGACGGAGGAGCTTCCACAGATAAATAGAAAACCAAGATCAAAAATCAGCTTTCAGTGCTTTACTAAGTTACGTTCGAAATATCGTATATATTTTAAAAAAGAGGAAAACCATTGTTGAAACAGTAGAACGCTTAGATCCTGAGATAGTTGATAAATATACACTAGAGCCTCGAGTTGTGTCGTTAAAATAAATCTCGACGCATCTCGAAACAGCGCAATTCGAATTTAATTTTGTATACATTTGTACCTGTTTTTATATAATAGGTTCTGATAAAATCTGAAATCCATGTTTTTAAAAAAAAATAGTTATATTGCTACATATTTAAATAAAAAATAGGTATGAATAGATTAACTATTATTTAATAAGTTTTATTAAACCAAAAACTAATGTAAACATTAATAGAATTTTAAAATAATGTAAAATAATGAAACAACATAAATTTATAGAATTTATTCAGATTCTAATTCATACGTTGGTTCAGGATTTGGCTTTTGCTTCTCTTTTGGTTGTTTTATTATAAAATTATTCAGAGTTATTTGAACAGCCTTTTATTTTTTATCCAAGTAAATTTTTTATAACAGCTGATGGAGGCCTCTACAGCTTGAGTAACCTTTGCACTTTGATCAGCATCTGGATCTAGTTTCGGTTTAAATTTTAATTTTTGAATATAAACGTTATGCTATTTCTTGATTAAATTTTATTTTAAAACTTTTTTTCGACGCATTTCGAAAATTAGCAAAGCAACTCAAAATTAGGTTATCAAAATTTTTGTGGCGCAACTCGAAAGGACGCAGGTTGGAACAACGCAACTCGAGGCTCTAGTGTATATAACTACCTCTTTGAAGAATGAATTCAACTAATAGACAACACGTATTATCTTATAATATAAGGAGGCATGTTTTTGAATAGCTTTAGGTGAATCCTCTGATAACATCAACTTGGCTCAGGTATTATAATTTATTTGTGCTATAACTGAAGATTTTCAATATTATGAGGAATTGCTTGCTTTGGACACGCTAAATGATAGAACCTTAGAAATAAATGTCCATGAGAACCTTAAAAAAATTGTCGTTAAGTAGGACTAAACCTTAATATGGTGATCGTTGGCACTGACTTTTCATGAAAAGAAAAAGAAAAGTAAGGATTCGTTTCATTTTTTTAAAAAGACAATTTTAATTTAAAAACATCAATCTCATTTCAATGTATATTTCAGCAACTAATTCTTTGCTAAATCAACTATAATAAACAATATTTTGAAGAACATTATTGTGATTGTTAATTTTATCGAAGCAAATGCAATCTGACATCAAAACTGGCTTATGTCTGATGATAAACATACAGTCAATTCCTTTTTTATGCGGTAAATGCGTTCCTCAGAAAAGCGCATAAACAAATCCCATAAAAAAGACACGACTTACGTTGCATAAATAGGAATAGGTTCCATAATTTTTGAGAAGTACATAAAACCAAAAATCATTAAGAGTTGGCTGAGAAATTGACAAAACATAAAGTTACGTAATATTGAATAAAAAGTTTAATAACCTTTTTTGTTTTTAATATTTTTAACATTTGAAACAGAACCTTGCGATTTGAATGGTTTTCTATACAAATATATCTGGTTGGTTTAGACTTGACAAAGATTAGCCCCTATTCTAGACTGAAGGAGAAAAACCGCATAACTTCATAAACGCTTAAAGAAATCGCATAAAAAAGAATTTACTGTACATTGTAGATTTGCCGAATCATTTTAAAGTGTACTGGCTATGAAGAACACAAGGTTTAGCCAAAGTTTTAGAATTACGAGAACAAATCGTTCTAGTTATGAGAAGGTAATATAATAAATTCTCCGTTTGACGCAAGAAGGATTCGATTGAAATATTGAAAAATGAATTGATCTATTAGTTATAAAAACAAATGAAACAGTGAAAACAATAAAAATAATCAAATAATTAAATTTTGAAAATAAAATTATAACTTTTTTTTAAATTTCACGATCGTGTAAAACTGAACTGGAAACGATATCAACGATAAATGTAATTATAGTCTATATTGAATTTTAAAAATCTAATGAAATTTAATTGAATTTAGGTGAGATTCCCCTCGCATTTTAGCGCAGATCTTAAAGATTTATTGAGAAATTTGTTACAAGTCGATCTTACAAAGAGATATGGGAATTTAAAAAACAATGTTGGTGACATAAAAACGCACAAGTGGTTTCTCAACTGTGATTGGATAACAATATTTAAAAAGGAGGTTTGAATTTTATAATTTAATTTGTCAAATTTAATTTTTCAGAATGGATATTTTAAGATAAGTAATTTTTTAGAAATTTATTTTTAAATAAGAAAACTGCGAATTAATAAAATATATTTTTATGAAGATCGGTAAAACTTAATATATGTCATAAATACACTGTAGATATCGTAATACGCATGTCCTTATAAAAAGACGGTTGTCAAATCTGAGTTTAGTAACAAATTTTAAAATAATAATTTACAGAGAAATGAATAAAATTAGGTCCCTAAACTTTGACAAAAAAATTGAAATTATTTTATATATTTTAATTGAATAATGAATAATAAAAAATAAAAAAATTTTGTTTTAAATATTAATATATTCACCAAATTTTGACTTTTTCAAAAGACATTAAGAAAGTTTAACCTATTTTCACAAAATATATATTTGTTAATGGCATTTTTAATATTTTGTTTATCATGCTAGTAGTTGAAGTGGTAAATAATACCCATAAATTGGATGCGCGCATATGCTGATTTACGTCACATTCTATTCTGATCATCTTAAAAAAAATTTTAAAAAATTTACTGAAAAAAAGACATTGAAAAAATAAAATTTTCAAAAAAAGTTGTTTGTTTTAATTCACTATTGGCTTGTAGCCATATATTTTATAAATTTGATACCAATTAGGTTGCATTTTGTTTCAAAATACATGTTTGTAGAAAAGTTACAAATAGAAATTAATTAGCAATTTTAGTAGTACTTATAATTATATATTTATAAATATTATTAGATTTGATTAAAAAAAAGATATGTTTAAATAAGAAAATGGGTGTTAATGAAAAATTCCAATATGTGACATTTCGGAATTGAGATATTTCCAGGTATCACACACTCATTAACTTCGACAATGAAAATACTCAAAATTCAATCATGTCATAATCAATTAATAATTCAATTATGTGTTCCATTCAATTTATCAAATCGTAGAAATTACTTTGTCAATTTTGTGATATTGTTTCAAATGAAATTCAATACAGATGCGTTATTTCAATATTTAGTTTATAAGTATACGTAATATTAAATAATATAAAAAATAATATAATGAATGTGTTGTAATTGTATTGGGATAATTGATTTCCCTGCCCCTATATGTAAACCCTTATAATTGTTGTTAATGATTGCCTGAATGTTTGATTTATTATTTTGATTGTTTGGGTCCTCGTGTTAAAATTTTGTTTATTATTTGTAACCTTTATTATTTTTTAAGTTTTATTATTTATCCCAAGATACATATACTGTAGACACACATGTAGTATATATATATATATATATATATATATATATATTGTCTGCCTTTCATTAATAAATTCTTCAGACATATTGTTACTTTAATCTTATTACAATTATATTATAATCTTATTTTAATCTTATTAAAATATAGAATTTATTTTAAAATAATATAATTGAAATACAAATCTCTTGTTTTAATAATTACATTTAATAATAAATTTTATTTACTAACAAATATTTTTAAGTTTAACTTGAGACTAGAAGAAACGCTAATATTAAGGAAACGTAACAATTAATTTCCACCTTTTTTGTATGTAAATGAATATAATTTATTAAACAGAGTACAACATTAAGAAACCAGAAGTCACAACACTTATTTTCCAAAAATGTTACAGTAATAATTAAAAATTTTAATTTAATTATTCTTTAAAATTTAACAATTAAAACGGTTTCTATCCAAATTTTATAATTAATTAAATTAAATCAATATAGATGAAAATTTTTTTCGAAAATGACATTTATTAAATATTCTGTTTTAATTAAATTTATTGTTAAATAATTAAATAAAATTCATATCGAATCGAATGGTTAAACAAAAATTAATTTAATATTTAGTTTTAATCAACATTTTATATAAATTTTGATTAAAATTGATAAAATGTAATTTTAGGGTTTTAATGAGAAAAATAAAAAATTATCAAAATCATTTCTTTTAAATATAATGGTTACAATTGTTGACCATAATTTCAACAAAATTACTTAGGTCAAAAACTGTATTTTCAACTTAATATATTTAATTTAAATGGACATTTTATATAAATTTTGATTAAAATTGATAAAATGCAATTTTAGTGTTTAAATCAGTACATAGATTACTTCAATTCTTATTTTTATTCATTTAAAAAATTTAAAGATTTAAAAGGTTTTCCAAATAATTTATTATTCAAACAAAACTATTCAATAAAACTTGGAGAATTTAATTATGTATTTTCCTGTTCTATTACTGTTTAATATAATTTCAACAAAATTACTTGGGTCAAAACAGTATTTTCAACTTAATATATTTAGTCCCTCGTGATGGGGTTGTGTTGATGATTGTAAAATAAATTCCGAATGACTAATAAATGGGCAGTGCAAATGCAAAATTTATTAAAATTACAAAAATAGGATGTAAAATTTTTTAAATCAATATTTTCTTGGAAAAGGTATGAGTGGGTATTGAAAAGTATAATATGAATATAAAAATTAAAAATTTATGAAAATCCCCATACAACAAGTAATCAATTTAAATCTTTAATATAAATATAAGATTTGTTGAACATTTATTACTTCAATATAATTCCAACTATGAATGGTTAATAATTCAATGGATTTATAAACAACATCTGTTCCAGGCTAATTTATGCTAGAAACAATTTCACATATGCAATATTTCTTTACAAATCTCAGAGTTGATTTCTTAATAAGTAAAATCACAACAAATCATTAACAACAAATAATATATAAAATAAACTAGAATACGTTTACCAAAGCTAAGCTTTTCAAAACCATAAGTGATTAATGCTTTTGAGAAATAACAAATATTTCTTTTCTTTTATATTTAAAATTTATATTTACTGGTAAATATAAAAAGTTTATTCGTGCAATCGTTCCACATATAATAATAATAATAATAATAATAATAATAATAATAATAATAATAATAATAATAATAATAATAATAATAATAATAATAATAACAATAATAATAATAATAAATGTTAAGTATAATTTAAATTAAATTAAATCCACATAATATTAATATTTTGAGAAATATAATCATTTAATTTACATGTACCACAATAATACCAAAATAACAATTAAAAATATTTAAAAATTAATTTACTGGATGTATATCTTTACAATAAAATATGAACTGTTCATCATATAATCAGATTATTTATTTTATTTTTCATTTTTGATAATGTCATAAGAATCATTGATATGTTCTTTTATTTAATTTATTCAACATTGTTTCAGCTGGAAGCACCTTTTATACCAAATATTAAAGGACCAGGAGATTCTTCGAATTTCGATGATTATGAAGAAGAGCCACTTCGAATAGCCAATACTGAAAAATGTTTAAAAGAATTTGCTGATTTTTAGAGAAAATTAACTATTATTCTCCAAGTGTATTTTAAAAATTTTATTCCATTCTTAATTTTTTTAGAATTTTAATATTTCTCTTGAATTTCTTTTAAAATAATTTATAGTAATAAATTTATTGAATATATTTTTTGATTCACTTAAATGTAAATTTCAATATTGTCCCTTTTATTCTAAAAAACTTTTATTTATTGTCCTTTCAATAGGACACTATGTGCTTTATGTATAAATTTTTGTAAAACACTTAAAACTAATAAATATCTTGCCGTATAATAAAATTTTATTGTTACAAAAATTAAAATAATTTTAAGAAAACTAATAATATTAAGAAAAGTTTAATCAGGTAAGTAACGCTAATCAGAAAAGAAGCAGAAAGCGAAAGACTTGTTAAATTTTGTTTTGGAGTGATCGGTATCTATTTTAGGTCTAAATATTTTATTTTATGATTTGGTCTAGATTGTTATTTATTTAAATAATGTTTTTATAATTTATTCTGCTTGTAAGTTTATATATAAAAATTAAATAACAATTGTAAATAATAATTATGTAAAATATTATTAAAATAGTATTTTCCAATTAGCATATTAAATGTATAATGTAAAATTTTTCATAAATTTAAAATAATAAATTTAGTATGTTATTGTGAATTGAATGTATAAAGAATGAAATCTGTCCTTCAGAAAATATCAATGGTTTACAGTTAAGAAAAAATTCTCAAAAATATTTTATGTATTAATAATTTTGGAAAATGATCAGTTTTTGAATTGTCGTGAAACCAATTATTTTCAAGAGTATTAGTTAATGATGTAATAAATACAAAAGCTATGGTAGCTAATACGTCGACTTCGATGTCTAATTTTGATAAATCGTCATAAAATTATGAAATCGGATCAGATATCGAAGATTTTATAAAAGAATCTGAACGAATATTTGACCTGATATCAATTAGAGAAGAATTAAGAGGAAACTTTGTGAAGACATTTTTAACAAAAGATGCCATAAAGAAATACGATTCAATGAATGAAAAACAGAACTACACCAATAGACTAAAACAAAACCTTTAAAAGAATAATGAATTTAGTTTTACAATACCGACAACGAAACGATAACGTTAGTGATTTCCGTGGAAAAAATTGAAAAACTAGCTCAAAAGATTTTATGGCACCAGTTAAATAAAAAAGAATTGCAAAGACTTTTAAATTTAAACGAAAAGAAGATCATGATTTTAAAAAAGATTTGAAAACGAACTACTATAAATATGTGAAAGAAATCAGAGCAAGAATAAAAGAACACAAAAAGGTTAACAAAGAATTCAACAGAAACAATTTCTTAAGAGCAGTCGTGAAAACAAATGTAAGATATGTAGATTTTGCTAGATAGACATCAAATAACCAAATGAGAACCTGGCCGCAGAAAATAAACACGAAGTCGATTAGATAAACAACCGAATATTCTGGATAAAACGTGAGATTCCAAAACAAACGCTATGACGAGAGAAGATTTCTAAATAACAACCGGCTGAAGCTCAAATTATTGGCATGCGTTCAAATTGTCATAATTTGAAATGTAACTACTGTCAGATCATTTCAAATATCAATGCTTCCTGCTGCACAGAAGAATAAATCATCAATATTGGAGAGCAGTTGCTACAATCACGAATGAAGAAGGAGATTAACAAACATGCCCAAATGGATATTTTTCAACATAAGAGGAGGTGATTGTAAATATGTATTAAGTGTAAAAGAGACATTGATAAATGACAGTATGCATGAACTGAATGATGATTGTTTGAATGCTGCGAATGTTGATAAAAATGTATATAAAAATAATAATATTTGTAATTGTTAATTGGATGCAGGGTTACGGTGGAATACCAAATGGCGATTGGATGATGTAGTGTTGGATATTGACTGAGATAAATCTGTTTATAATATTAATAATGTAAATGTAAATAATAATATAATAAAATACGACAGATTAAAGAAAACCTGTTCACTTAATAGGAAAGATAGAGAATAATATAAAAGAAATAGAAAATTTTGGAAAAATAGAAATGTCTCATCCTCCATAGACTACACCACAAATTTGTGTAAAGAAAAGAAATATAGAAAATATAAGAATTTTTTTAGACTTTAAAGAACTTAATAATGTCGCATAACGACAAATATTTCCTAATCCAAATAAAAACGAATTATTAAATACATTAAAAGAAGCCCCATATATTATATTATTAAATAAAATCCTTCTTTTCATTCACAAAGCCTAATTTGCTTTTAATCTTAACCGAGTTTGTAATTTAAAACATTCATTTTTTAGAAAAAAGAAATTACTGTATAAATGTATAATAAATATTATTTGTGTGTTTCGTTTAAATGCATTAAATTAATAAGGTTGTTTATTTAAATGATGTAAATTGTGTTATTAGTCAATGACGGACTTTGATCTACTTTAGAGTTTGAAAAGACTATTCTATTTTACAATGCATATATTTCTCAGAAAGTAAATGAATCACGACTCTCAATTTATAGAATCTTTTCTTTCATTGAATAGCATGCGAAGTCAAAGTAGTGGAAATCCTTTTAATGTTTTGATCCAGAAAATTCCGTAAGTTTTGTTTTATATTTATTAATTATTATTATTATTATTATTATTATTATTATTATTATTATTATTATTATTATATTATTATTATTATTATTATTATTATTATTATTATTATTATTATTATTATTATAATATTATTATTGTTATTATTATTATTATTATTATTATATTATTATTATTATTATTATTATTATTAATATTATTATATTATTGTTATTATTATTAATATTATTATATTATTGTTATTATTATTAATATTATTTATATTATTATTATTATTATTATTGTTGTTTTTGTTCTAAGTGAAATCAATGTCTGATTTCTAAGTTTTATCCCAACCCAAATGGATTTTACCTGTCAAATTGTTTAAAATTTGTTTGATTTGAAATTATTATTTGAATTATTTTCGACATCTAAATTAATTTTTATTTACAATGTCAATTTAAAGTAAAATTTCAAATAGAATATGATACAAAACTCTGTATTTTCAATATTCCATAGATTTGCTAATTTCCTTTATTTTAGGGAAATATTGTTGACTTGATTACTACAGGGATGGGGAAACCTATAATCCGCTCTCAAACCAGGTCTACCATGACATTTTAAGTACTTAAATAACTGTTATGATATAGAAAAATATAAGAATAAACGTTATCCAAATGTTTTGCGGCTGAACTAATTTTTTTATTTGTTACAACTTCATTATGTAAGCACATAACACATTGAAATATTGTATATCCCCATAAACATGTTTACCTGTGAATAATTGCAATGAATGTTGCGAACATTAAGGACATATTTTGAATAAAAGGTGATCTACATTTGTCATTAAATTATCATTCAATTTGTTTTCGGAAAATTTATTTTTGACTTTATAGGTAAAATTAATTTCCTGTATCTTAATGCTTTCATTTCTTTGCAAAAGTACTGAATGAGGTATGACTATGTTCAGTGGCGGCGCCTCAAGATTAGTAAATACGTAACAATTAGTCCATCGTCCTCAGAAGAGTTATCTTTATGTTACTAGGTAAATAATTTTTATATTAATAATACTCGAAGTCTCGTTCAGTAAAATGTAAATATTTGTATTATTTGCTTTATTTGCGGCTTATTGTTCAACATCGTTTTCATGATCACAAAAATTTATTTTCTGTCCAACACAAATTTTTACACAGCCTTTGCCAATTGTTATTAAATAACATTTGATAAAGACAGGTACTGCAGAAAATTTGGGTGGCACAGAAAATTAACTTTTGATATGTGGTTAGATGAGAAAAAATAAAATATAATTTGTAAATTTGTAAATGCCTCATAACCAGAAATAGTTTTGGTTACCGTGATAGTCGGTAATACCAAAAGAGAAATGAATTTTAAAGTAAATGAAACATTAGACACAGCAATGACCAGTGACATTTAAAAAATAATTTTCGACAATGAATCAGTAATGATATCGATGTTTTATTGATATTCACGAATTTTCTGCTGAGTCTTTTTCCAGTAATCATTGGGACAAAAATGAAGTGGTTTTTCAAAAATAAAAATCATAAAGGGAAAATTAATAATTTTTTTTATATTTAGCATATCATTTAAACATGTATCACATCAAGAAGACCGAAAGTTATATTTCAAAGAAATTTGCATCTCATTGACATTAATTTTGATATTACTGTTGGAATTTGGTGGACTATTATTTTTCATCTTTTATGTAAATCACTGGCATTTTAATGTAAGTGTAATTTTTATCGGACAAGTTTTGTTGCTCATAATTGCGGGAATATTCTATTCACGAACGAGAATCACGGGCGACTGGTTTGAAATATCTTTATTAGACAGAGATAAAAAGTTCAATAAATTTCTTGGAGTCCTGAATTTTACTGGTCTCATCTTATCAAATATTATCATTCAGTGGCTGATTTGTTTATTGCCAAAAATGTGTCAAATGTTTCAGAGAAAATGTCAAATAATAGAACCATATCAAATTCTTTTCATGGTCACTTTGTGTCAAAATGTCTTCTCGTTGTTAATAGTTATATTCTACATTATTCAATGCAATAAGTTGAAGTTTCTCTCATTTTACCGACAAGTATATACTAGTTTTATTTTTAATAATTTAAATATATATATATATATATATATATATATTTACGCTCATCACTGATTGACTGACTGACTCTGGAACGCTATAGAATTTTGTGTTTATCTTCCAGGCCGTTTGAGATAGCCCTTTGAAATTTTGCATAAGTAGTTAATATTAAAATGGGAAGCATGTAGGCATTATTTGGTTTATTATCTCCCAACTTTTGAGGAATGTGGGTTTTTTAAGAAAATTTGTGATTTAGGTAAGTTGTAAGCATATTTTAGACTTCAACGAATAACTTAATTTAGTCAGTTCATCAATTTAATTGATATTAAGCATAACTGATATAAAGCATCATCATTATTGATATGTCCAGGTATATCTCTTCCCATATATACCCTTTAATGTCAATATTAAAATGATTTGAAAAATCGAGTTGTTTCAATGCCAGCAAATCCATACAAATCGCAAAGAAACGTTTTGATAATAGAATATATTTCTCTTTTGACCTATTTCAACAAAATAAGATAAAGCCTGCAAAACTAATTGCTGTATGTGGTTTTGACACGATAAAGAGTTGCAAGGCAAGTGAAGATATACATGGAATGCAATCCACGGCAAGGAAGATTATTGAATAACCAGAGACAATTCACACTAAATGTACTTTTTCAAGAGGTTCTTAGTTAAAAACGATTTATTTTTTCTTATTACCCTTTTCAATATTACCCTTCGATTTTGTGATTGTATGCTTTGTCAAGATTTATCAAAGGCTGCAAAAATTTTCCGTTTTTCTATCAGAATTTGGAACTTCTCATTATGCAAAATGATATTTTGATCGCGTATGTTGAGTGGATCAAAATAATGGATATTTACTTATTTCTTTCGAAAGAAAGTTTTATCATGACCTATTGCAAAGAGATAATTAACTAAATTTTTATTATAATGATAATAGTAATAACAATAATTGTAATAATATTAATAATAATAATAATAATAATAATAATAATAATAATAATAATAATAATAATAATAATAATAATAATAATAATAATAATAATAATAACAACAACAATAACAATAACAATAACAATAACAATAACAATAATAATAATAATAATAATACATAATACATAATGATACATAATAATATATAATAATAGATAATATTACGTATATAAATAGTATTATAATATAGACAGATAATTATCCAGATAATTAGTTCTGGTTGTTCAATTAGAATGGTTTCTAGTGACTTAGGAAATAATCGCATTTGGGTTAGTAAAACCCACTGATCAGACAGTCCTTTAAAAGGGACACAAAGAGATTGAAGAATTCTCTTAATTGAATCGTGGTAAAATTTATTTCACTTAAAATCTGACAATTTAAAAATTTAAATCTTAATTTCTAACTTTCAGAATATATTTTATAATTAATTATTAATTTATAATTTATTTATTAATTTATAATATATTTATTAATTTATAATTTATTTATAAAGTTTTAAATTAATTAAATCCAAAGGTAAACCTAGTATCAAAGTCTTTATTTTTATATAAATTCTACATATATAAATATATGTGTGTGTATAAAAAAATTTCAGACGTTTAAAAAATATTCAATATTTAATTTTGTAAGTTTTTCGAAAATCTTTTCAAGTATATTGAAAAAACAAATAAAGTTCTCGATCAAAGTGTCCACCTTATCTCTGTGCAAAACTGGCACTTCAAAATGTATTCAAATAATTAAAAACCTAATAAATCACAAAATATATTTTTATCTCATAAATTTCTCACCAAATTATTAGTGAAAAAAACTTATTTATTCTTTAACAAACGATAGTCCAATAAATATAATAATTATAGTTGTTTAGTCACGCAAAAGAATGATCAATTATTTATTCAGATAAACAAAGTTTAATCGTAAATCATAGAAGCAACGATATCAAACTTTTATATGATGTTTGAAATATAATATGTGAAAATTAATTTTAAAAATATTTTTTTAAATGCTAATTTTAAATAATTAGTGAGGTAGATTATTGATTACATTTTCATTTATCCTCATTTAGTTTTTGACTATAAAATATTGATCTAAAGTCAAAAATTAAAAGAAGACTTACGAATTTCTGAGTGAAAAAACTGTTCAATGGAGAACAAAAATATAAATGATTTTATTGATAGATTATTAAAAAATAATTTTGGCTCATCATTATTCATTTAAATTCTTAAGACTTTTAAAATATATTCAAGGGATAATTTTTTTTATTATTTAGAAAGAAATCGAAGACTTGAACAGTCCTGAAGAATTTGATCATGATTTCAAAGACCAAATTATTAGTGTCAATGAATCTTCAACAACAAGTTATTTGTCGGACAACAATAGCAAAGCTATAAGACAAAAAACCCATTTAATTACTTATTTGATAAGAAGACATAAAGAATTATTGAACATTTTCAAGAAAATAGAAAAGAAATAAAATTAATTTTTTTATTGTTTTATTAAATTTTTTCATCTGATTTAAAAATATAAAATTTAAATATTACGCCAACATTTATTTTTTTAAATTTGCTTAATTTTTATTTTTGACGGTTTTGATAAAATTGAAACAGCCATTTAGCAAAGCGGAAATTAAATATGATTTTTTAATATTGTCGTTATTCACAAAATGGGTGAAATAAACCCACTAGGAAAAAAATAAAGAACTATAAATAACGTTTTGATGAACTTATTCCCATGTAGAGCAATAATGTGAAGTCAAGTAACGTAACTAAAAATGACTAAAAATAAATTTTACAAAGTCAAAGGTTTTTATGAACGGGGCTTCCCGAATTTTAGAATCATAGATTCATTCGGCACGAAATTTATTATTATTCGACTTATTGTGGTTTTGGTGAGCTCATCACAATAAGTTTTAATTTTATCATAATGATCACAACTATTCAATATTCAATGTCAATGACAACTTAGAATATTAATTTTTGCTTCTAGCGCCAAGTTAAAACCGCATGAATCTGATTTGATAACTCACTTAGATGGCAGAGTGCTGTTTCCTAATCAACTTGATTTCATCTGTAGTGGAACAAAATTGTTACGGACAAAAGGGTACGGACAAAATTTCTATGGACCACTTTTGAAAGAGACAAATAGAAATGCATTTATTAAATACATGTGACGTTATACATTAATTGATATTATAAAACTTAAAGTTTTAAACATTAGTTTAAGAAAATGGTCAAATTTAAGTTATCTGTAATTTTCTTCTTTGGAAAAACTTTGGCGCTACAACTAGAAAGAAGAAAGAATAAGTCCGTGTAAACTAAGAACTTCGCACATTGGTAGTTGGTTATAATAACCGATTAAATATTTTAATATTGTGAGTCTACTTAATGTTAATATTGTGTGACAATCACTTTTACTAGAGATGGGTTGAAGCTCTTTCACCTTAGGTAACCCAGGGAAAGCAATTTATCTGTACTGTCAATTTGTTACTAGTTGCAAAAGGTTGTAACAAAAGGTTGTGAGTCCGCCAAAAGTGAGCTTCCTCACCGAGACTATTCTGGCTCGGACCCACTCTGGGTTCAGGGAGCTACCGTTAGAAGGCCGGTGCTCGACATATCTTTTTCCTTGTTAGTGATCTTTTTCATTGTGAGTTATATTATTATTTTTTCATCCACTAAGCACTCGATTTACTTGATAACTATAGTAACCTTAATTTTTCATCCTCGGTTTTGTGTTGTTAAGTGAAAACTATCATGAAAAAATACATTTATTTGGAAAGAATTAATTTTGATCAATTTTATACGCACTTTAGTGATAATTCAGCCGTTTACTCACTTACCGGCTTTATCATAGTACATATACCTTAATTCATCATACTATTCTTCTCGTACACATATTCATCCGTGAGAACACTCTTTATACAAGAAAAAGAAATAAACATCAAGGTAGGAATTAAAATTTTTATTTAAACAATATTAAAATTTTAAGTGTTCTAAGTCACGTGCTCCACTTCTTGAAATAGCCTGGTTGTCGTCTCCATATCTTCACTCTGAATGGCATCAAGCATAGGCATGCTTGTCTGGATTAGTTTGTGGTCCATTTCGGTATAGAATAGCTGGGTGGATCAATTTGTTTGGCACAACTATATTCGCCGATGCCAGCAGCGTCCTCAAGACAGGACTATCCATCTTATGCGACGTGTTGTATGCCGGCATAAACCCATCCGGGCTTGGAATCCGGCCGGACGTGATCTCGGAGTTCACGCGCGTCAGTCTCCACCTCGCCAGCACAAATATCCAACGAGCTTTTCTCTCCTATTCTTCGGCTCTGAATAGAGTGAATTTGAGTTAAATTGCGCCCTGGTTCTCGTTTGATGGCCAAACTCAGGATTTTTTGTGAGAAAAATAATTCAAAAGCGCATCCAATGCACACAATAACCTATAATAAATGATACACAAAATTATACAAAACTATGAACACAGCTATTTATTATAGGAATTTTGAATGCCTTTAATAATCGAGGTAGCATGTTATAAACTTTCAAAGACTAGTTGAAGAATTTGTCTTTCTCAATTTTGGTATTTTCTAAGAGTTATTTATGCCAATCTTTCTAACTTTTAATTCTCTTTCTGATACCACTTTCAAAATTTTAAAAAAGTTTGTGGATTCGAAATTAAAGTTAATATTAATTAAATAATTAGTTGCAGTGGGCGTAGGAACACAGTGTTACAGGTTCGTCTAGGGTGCCAAATACTCTGGTACTAAACCTGACAACTGGTTACAGATTGATTTATCCATTCTTGATTTAATAAACAATGAAAATAAGTTATTTAAAATATTCTTTTATTTTAAATTTTTTTAAACATTTTAAAGTTTAAATTTATCATTTAACGAATTTAATAAATTAAATTACCAATATTTTAATGTTAATTTGTTTTCGTTTGAAACAGGCTGTACCG
Source organism: Schmidtea mediterranea (assembly GCA_022537955.1). Taxonomy (NCBI): domain Eukaryota; kingdom Metazoa; phylum Platyhelminthes; order Tricladida; family Dugesiidae; genus Schmidtea; species Schmidtea mediterranea. Next base: position 295,408,757 of record CM039679.1, on the reverse strand, counting down.
AAAATTTGTGAATATCAATGAAACATCGATATCATTACTGATTCATAATCAAATATTAAAATGAAAAGAAATCAGAGGTGAAAACCAAAAGAAGTTCTTATAATATTATTAATATAAGTTTAGAACCTGAAAAAAACTTATTCAATTTCTATTTTTTAATTGATATTTATAATTTTTGAAGATGAATGTCAAGAGCTCAACTGGGTTTCTTATTTATTTCCTCTTTCTTATTTTATTAAATTTATTGTAAAAAGTAATATTGTTGATTTCAATTTAATCTTAACTCTCCTCTCCCCGATATCAACATTTGTCAAACTTCTTCAAACCCCCTCCCCTATTTTGTTGACGCAATTTATGGATGTCCCCTTATCTTATTTTCATTTCCTTTCACACTTTTAATAAAAAAAATTAATATATAGTCTAGAAAGAATGAAAAGAGATGAAACTGAATATTTATTGGATTGGAGTAATGAATTAGGGTTTCGCTATCATTTCTGGTCATATACTAAATGATCACTTAAATCTAACCACTAGCACATTAAAGTAGAGGTTTATTCTAAATGTTAATGTAAATTGCATTTTTAAATTGTGTTTGAAGCAAATAAAATATTAAATGATCATAAATAAATTAAAGAGCCAAAAACTTATTACTTTTATTAATTTATTTCTTTAATTAAAAATGAAAAATAAAATAAAGCAAATAATTTTCTCGAAATCTTGAAAACGATTATCAAATTCTGAACTAAGATTTTTTTCTTTAAGTTTTTTGATATTTATCTCGTTAATCTGATGACGTTGGAATATGAAATAAATTATTTTTTCTATGTGAGGTTGCCCTAAAATCACATTACTTTTTAAAGCTTTATTGTGACGATATAATTGTGTCACACTTTGATCAATTTAGCAGAATACAATTTCAAGATAAGCATCGATTAAACGATAAATATATAATTTAAATTTTTTCGGGTATATTTATGAAACATAAATTAGATTAGATAACGAACTTTAAATATATATCACTCATTTTCAAAACTTTATAATACTAAGCCACTTTAATAAATAAGTAGGTCACAAACATATATACATAGGATTGACTAACCCGTGATCAAATACTGTTCACATGGAACTAGGGGTAATAATTTACCGGGTTTTTGAAAAACAGGTAATTCGGTATCTTTTTACATTTTTACCGGTAATTTTTATAAGCTTAGTAAGCATTAAAAATAAAAATATTTACCCAAAAAATCCCATACTAATGAATACATATTATCGGCTACAGTATATTTTGAAGTAAAATTTTGAAAGTGCGAACTGGAAACCCTTGTAGTTAAAAAACAAATCAAACAACTAATAAATCTAATAACACAAAAAATGAATGTCATATTAAAAAACTTTTGGGAAATATTATAATGTTAATCACAAAATTCATTGACTTAGCTTAGTATCAATTTTCACTGCTAATTTCGCATAAATTGATCTCTCAAAGAAGGCGCTCAAAAAACACATTGTGCTCATGATTTCATCATTCATGCTGGATCTGGATCTTGTGCAAATTAAACCAGCGGCGGACAAAGCCTTTTCTGACTCTACGCTAGTCGAGCGAACTGTTAAAATATATTTCAGGGCTTTCTGTAAATATTTGCCTTTAATATTTTGTTCCTTAAAATATAACATTTCTTTTCTTATTATATTTAAATGCCCGGATGGAGTCTTCGGATCACTGATCTCTTCATCTGCATTTATATTAATCTTTTTTGAATAACTAAATTTAGTTTTTCTTTCATTGAGAGCCCTGAAGATGTTCCTACAAAAGTCGATGGAATCGCAGATCCTATAGTTAATTCTGGTTCTTCACACACTATTTCAGATTCCTTATCAATAGTTGCGGAATCGCTTATTTGAAAAAGTTTTAATTATTTCAACAACCGTCTTTGATATAACTATTTTGTTAATTGTATTAAAGATTCCATAACTATTTTCACCACATGAACGTGGTTCATGAAGATAATAAAAAATATCGGAATACATGCTTCTTCTTTCGCTTATTCTTAATATTAGAGCTTCCTTCAACTCGTTACTAATAAAAGTTTTTTGATTGCCTAGTTCATCCAGCATAAACTTAACAGTTAAATCCGCAATGTATAGTAATAGTGTCTCTCGAACAAAGAGTTTCTACCGCCACTTTAATCGGTTGCAACGCCGATATAATATTTGATACCAAATTAAGTTCCTTTTCCGATAATTCTAAATCTGATTTAATATCGATTAGAGTTTTTCGAACGCAATTTTTTATCTGATAAAATCTTTCCAACATATCAAGCAAACTACTCGACCTTATCTTTGTGTCAAGTATTAGCAAATGCTCTTTATCAAATTCGACCATGACATGTTTTTGAAGGGTGTCATTTTTTACTGTTGATCTACGAAAAATTCCAACAACTTTCTGAATTTTTGATATTATGGGACCAATACATTAGTGTTTAATTAAAATAGGCATATCCGTAGGTAATGTATCAGTATGTACTTCAAAATGTTCTATTTCTTCTTCGTCCCCTTTCTCCTCTTTACTTATAGTTACAGTTTCATGCTCATATTCAGTAGCAGCATCTGCCATATTTTCGTCCGAAATATTATCCGAAAAGAGTTTTGATAAAGCACCTTAATTACGGCTAACTGGATGGCGTGGGCGAAACACAGCTGATGATGACTAACATCAATCAATCTGCCTACCTTTTTCATAATCGCGGCTTCATCCGTAGTAATTGAAATTACATTGTCCGTTGGAATATTGATACATTTATCGGCAGCCATTGTCTCTTCAATCCTTACCAAACCCAAATTCCAATCATCATACGAGTGAACATTTACATTCATAAACCTTCGATTCTTCAAAGACGTCCATTCGTCTAAAGTCAAGCTGAATAATTCACCACGGCTTATCCTTTCTGATAATTCGATGACGGTTTGTTGACGTATTTTGTCACCAAAATCCATAACTATTCTTTTTATCGTCATTGAAGATTTAGGGATATCACATCCTTTTGATTTAAACAATTCTTGCAGATTGTATGAAGTGCAAATCTTTTTAAATGACAGGCAATCTCGTGCCGTCAGTTGCGCTAAAACCGCTGGAAATGAGTTGTCAATGGTTTTAATTTGTATGAAATAGTTGGAAATTTTGATCCGAGAATAAGTATCATCCGAAACGGAAATGTTGGAACTAACTTTAAAGTTACATGATTCAACAGCTTCTATGTTAAGTGTTTCTCTCTTTAGAAAATTAATTCTGTGTTTTCTGATAAGGTGATTATGCAGGCCACTTGTGCTTCAGCCTGCGCATTTTATCGTTGTATTACACATTTTGCATACAGCTGAATTCCCGTCTTTCATGCACGTAAAATTATTCAAAAAATCTTTCTTTCTTGCTGCAGACATGGCTAAGCTATAATAGTTTACAATAAATATGTAATTAGAATTTAATATTTTAATAATTAAATTTAATACTAAAAATAATAATAAGTTAGGCTTTATTTTCAATGTTATTATTTTATTGTGATTCATTAAAACGAGTAAACTCAGAATAACCACCTATTTAAAACGGAAATAACCAAAATTAAATATAAAAAAATTCTCCATATATTTTCTTCTTGATAGTAGATATTTGTACTTTTTAACTACAATCACGCTTCTTCATTTCTCAGGTTAAATTAAAATAGTTGATAAAATTACATAAAAACACTATATTGCAAATTTTACATATTTATATCTTTTTAGTTTTACTTTTTTATTACTTCACATCACAAGTTAATATTTTACTACAAAAATAACGTTAAAGTTTTTATTTGAATTTTAATAATTTTATCTAAACAAATCCGATCACAAAATTTCCTTCTGTCAATATTGATTTTTTTGAATAAAAAAATCAAAAGATAACTATGATTTTTTTACTTGCATGGTTGGTACTACTATGTGAATAATGCAGCGTTCACATTATTTCAAAAATGGGTGGACAATAAAATTTCAACACAATAATTGAATAAAGAAAAATAATTTTTGTATAAGTAGGTATATTTTATTTTAAATTTTATGAAAAATGTCCTCTTTTTACATATTATATGACATGAAATTTGAAATGCCGTTTTCATTTTTGTAGATAGTTTCTATTTGTTTAATTTAATAAAACGTAACGAAATTTGATAGTTTATTGAATTTTGATTACACCGAACACTTTTAATTATACTTTTCATATTATATATTAGATTTATGATAATTTAAAATTTATATATCTGAAGCATAATTTTAAGCAAATCTATTTTTCTTGAAATTATATGGTCAATGCTCACTTTTGCTTTAAAATAACGTCACGTGTCAGTACTCTATAGCGTCTAAATATTACCAAATTTTACCGGTTAACCGGTAATTTATTGCAAAAAACCGGTAAATTTAAATACACTAATATGGAAAAATTTACCGGTAAACCGGTATTATTACTCCTACGTGGAACCCTACTCCACTTCAGTCTTCAAGGATCTCAATTGAATAATTGCTACTACTACAAAGATCTTTACCAGTGACCGCTCCACTCTGATTCACGCCAGTAGCTTCTTAGCAACCACGGCACCATCCTACAGAATATCCCATACTCGGTCGGTGTAAACACCAACTTAGCATTTTAGCATTCGGGAACAAAATCACTTTTATTTTAACCATTTTCCCTCAATAATTCTATGCGATTTAACAATTATTTTATTTTATTATTTATGTAACCATAATAATGTTCACTTGGTTTCTTTAAATACAATAGAAGATTGTCTAAATTTAAAATCGCTAATGTCCCGTTAATTTTGTATATTATACAGTATTCATCAGCTTTTGAAAACTTGTTGAGGCCCCTTTATTCCAAATAGCATGAGGTTTTAAGAATACTGTTTGCAATATAGTTTGCTGTTTCAGCTTTGAGTCATCCAATTGATCTTGATCATTTTAACCCTCAGAAATAATATTTTGATAGGCTAATTGAAGACAATGGGCCGAAAAAAATAAATTTGATGTGAAAAAAATATGATTAGAACCATCTAAGAAAAAAGGCTTTTAGCGAAATTAAAAGTAAACAAAACAAATAGTATTAATTAAATAAAATTATAGGAATTTCGAAATTGAAGACAAAGTATTCGTTACAAAATAGATAAATCAACATTATCGAGAGCCATGAGAAGTTACTGGAAAACAGCATGAAAGAAGCTATGTGCTAAGGAATAAACAAGACAATGAAATTATTCAAAATTTAGAATGGATTAAATTTTTAAATTGGATGTAAGATAATATAATAGTGATTTCTAATAAACTAATTATATAACCAAGTCATTTTGGCCTTGATGTTTGATATCTGAAGCGGAAACGTTTGTGTGTAATGAAATTATGTTTCGAAAAAAGTCTCTTTTATAGGTTATGCAATTGGAAGTGCATTAACCCGCAAACGACTTTTTGGACAAAAATGTCCATTTATACTAGTAGGGTAGAGGGTTTGCTACTACATAAACATATCACAATTGACATGAGTTCTCATCCACGAGCGGCAAAAGCATTTGCTCTACGTGCCACCCTAGGAGAAAGTTCTAGTAGCAGTAGTGATAATGAAGTTTTGCTGGAAGCTGACGATGTACATGAAATCAAAAGTAATGACGAAGAACAGCTGTCTTATGACGATACTGAAAGTGAGGATGCTGACAATCTACAAGTTGAAATCAATCCAACTGCTCTTCATGAACAAGATGATATCAATAGATTCAACGATTCTATTGGAAATGTATGGGTTACACCTAATGAAGGTATGTCAGGTCGAGTAAACGCAGCAAACATTCTCCGCCCATCCCCTGGTATAACCCGTTGAGCTACTCAAAGGATTGGGGAAAATTCCGTGTTAGACTGCTTTAATCTTCTATTCATAAAATGTAAGTCAATTTATTATGTACACTAAATAAAAGTTATAATATTCTTTTGACTTTTAGCAACAATGGAAACAATTTTGATTGAGACAAATTGAGAAGGATCAAAGTTGTATAACAACCAATTCTTCTGGAATACTATGTCTCTCAATCGATTAAAACTTATCCGACGTATTCTGCAGTTTGATAATCCCGACACAAGAAAAGGAATGCTGTTACGTGATAAATTGCCGGATGTTAGATTGCTGATCGATAATTTTGTTGAAAATAGCCAAAAGTGTTATTTGCCCGGTGAATCTGTCACTATAGACGAGCAACTTTATCCATACCGTGGACGTTGCAAATTTGTTCAATATATGACCTCTAAACCATCCAAATACGGCTTGAAATTTTGGGCTGTTTGTGACTCACAAAACTATTATTGCTGGAATCTACGTTTTTATATGGGAAAAGAAGATGATCGGGATATGCAAGTGTCGTACGGTGAGTATATAACAATGGATATGTTGCAGGGACTATATGGTAATGGAAAAAATGTAACGTGTGACAAGTTTTTCACATCATTGAATTTATCAAAGCGATTGTTCCAAAATGGTATTACCATGGTAGGCACCATTCGTGCATCGAGGCGTGACATACCAAAGCATTTAACGAGGTACCAGGGGCGTGAAGTTTTTTCAACTATTGAATTGATAACAACAAGTACAGCAGATCGTAGAGATAAGCCTTGTTGGTTAGTTATGTTGCTAAAAAGAACAAAGTTGTCAATATCTTATCTACTGCCCATAACAAAATAACTGGATATGTCGGTTCAAAGCATAAACTGGATGTACTTCTCTTTTAGAATGCTACAAAAGGTGGAGTTGACGCAATGGACGAAAGAGTTGCAACATATACTACAAAGTTTAAATGTCGAAGATGGCATGTGGCATTCTTTTGTAATATATTAGACATCTCAGAATTCAATGCATTTGCCTTGCACTATCTTGTGGAGCCTCAATGGAATGCGAACAAGTCACATAGACGAAGGCTATTCCTGATTGAACTTGGTAACAATTTAATAAGTGCGTATGTAGAAGACAGAAGAAGGACTGCTGCCGCCAACTCTCTATCGTCGACTCCATGTAATCGTGGTGACTGCTACATGTGTATTGATCGAAAACGGTGCACTGTCACATGTGTTAAATGTAACAGATTTATATGCAAAGAACATTTACACAACATTTGTATGAATTGCTCATAAATTATAGCTTTATTTCTTGGTATTTGTCATTTTTGTGTACTTGGCCATTTTTGTCCAAAATGAACAAAATCGTTGATTTTTATTTCCATCGTTTGCGGGTTAAATAGTATTACATTTGTATATTCTGCTTAGGTTTATTTTGAATAATTATTGTTTTGCAATGTCTTCTGAAAATTATTATTATTATAAAATAATAGTTTCTTGGTACTGGTATAAATTAAATGTTAAACAAGTTAATTATAAGTACGACCTTTGCAGCAAAATATTGCTTAAATTAAAAATCACCAATCAATCAGAATTTAGCTATCTTCTAATGTTCAAAAATTTACTGGTTTTCCTTACTATTTTCTACCTTTACAGTGGTTTATATTTTATTAAATAAAATTTGAATTCAAAATTAAATTAAATATATAATTTAAAACAAATATTTGAAATGACTCAAAGTTTAAAAAAATGACTTTAAAAATAATTTTAAACTTAATATTTTGTATTTGAATTTTTATTCATAAAAACTCTTAAACTTTTATTTATTTATATTCGTCAAAATTTTCAATATTTATATATTAATATTTTTATTAATATTATTATAAGAACTTCTTTTGATTTAATAATAATTATTATTATTATTATATTTAAAAGATGGTTTTGTGGTAGCAGTATCAATTCATAAAAAGGAGTATTATAAGATTTGATAAGCTTTTAGGTTTTTATTTTAATCAAAACATGGATGATGAGAATTTCAGACCATGAAATAGTTTTTTTCGATTTACTTAAGAAAATAGCTTGAATAAGAAATTTGAATATTTTGTTAATTTTTCTTCATTTATGCTTTTCCCTTTGCCGGTATGTGTTCTAGCGTCAAAAAAAATAAGAAATCCCTGAGTAAGATAAATGTAGTTTACACAAAAATTTCTAAAATAAATATTTTAAAATGTAAATAAAAATAATATTTATATATACATAAAAATTTCTTTTAATAGCAAGAAAATATTTAAAATTTCAAAATTAAATTGATTTGAGTTCTAAATTGGAAATTATTGCGTTAATTATTTTTGTACTTAAATGAAACAAGATGTAATTAAATTTTTATTGGAATTCCATTTGTTATTTTATATAAATTTTTACTAGATTAATTAGATTTTATTTATCGATATAACAAAAAGTTATTTAACAATAGATTAATTACATTTAATCTCTGGAATTCTAAATTAAAACAAATAAAAAATGATGTGAGTATTGATAAACTGATTCTATCAGAAAAAAATTAAAACAATTTAGATTAATTAAATGTATTGATGATATCAATTTTATGTAATAAAAAAATTAACGAATTTAACACTTTTAAAGATGGTTTACTCAAAATCTTTTGATTTATCAAATAGATTAAAAATTATTAAAATTTTTGAAATTAATTAATTATTAGAATTTTTCCTAAAGAAATAAAATTTAATTTTTAACTATATTTGATTATTTTATACATTTTAAATGGAGAACGGTAGACAACTTTTTCGACAAAATTATAACGTAAATAATCCGTTTAAGTATACTATAAGGGTGGACCTTATTCTGTAGTGTTATTGAAATAAGTCTTTTTAAAGATTGTTTGACATATTCCCGGTCGTAGATTATTAACTTTTACATGTTATTGGGTAAACATTATAGATGTAAATAATTTCTAAAAAATCATTTTTATCATTTTTCAAACCATTAAGCGTTTTTAAATTTAAATTTGATCTGATTTTTCTGTGTTTTTCAGAATTATTTAACGCTTTTAAACGAATTTCCATTAAAACATATTTTAATTTTTATAAATAATAGGTTTTATAAATCGAGTCAATCAGAATTTGATTTTTTTGACTTGTAGAAATTTGAAACAAAATAACCGCCTGTCATTTTTGTAAAATTTCTCAAAGATGTCTCGCATTTGAATATGAGTTCCATTGTGAATTTTGTTTCATTCCTTGGAAGATTTTCATGAATACTTGATTCATTGAGGTTCTCTGTCCATATTTACATTTATGATACTTAGGGAGTGGTGGACAGTTCCATGAGTTTATCCCATTCTAGCGGCATCAGCTATTATGAAAGAGGCTTGCACTTGGTCAGACATAATTATTATCAGTGAAAATAAAAATTTGAATCTTTGGAATCCCAAATAAATGACTGAGAGCGTCTTCTTTAATTTTCTATTTAAAATTAATTGTCTTTACTAATGTTTTAATTAAACGTTATAAAGACTTAATTATTATCATAGATTTATTCTCTATAATTTGTTTATTTTTATTATTTATTTTTTATTGTTCATTTTTCATTAAATAATTTACAAAATTTGTTATTTAACGTTGAAATATAAAGCATGTGCATACATTGACAACATGTGAAAGCATATAATTATATACTTTTACATATTATTTCAATGTCTGTTTACAGACATCATTTAACTTTGTTTATTAAAGCTTCCTTTTATTTATTGAAAATATGTATAGTTATTTCTGATTTTTATGAAAATTTCCATTTTTTTCTTCTGTTTTCGTATTATTGTTTTTCCAAATACAATCTTCCATCGTGTTTATTCTTCAAGTTTATATCCTTTCCACTTGAGCGTCTTCGTGTACCAATAAACATTGTGTTCCCGGAGTACTCCTTGACATCATATCTACATTTGTATAATTCGTACCGTTCCTATACTCTATTTTAATATCCAAACTACTGAGGTTATTAATAAATGTCTAAAAAATGGCGTTGTTATTGATTTTTTTGTGGAAAACATTGGCGTGATGGCTTTTTGATCCGTTCTTAAAATGAACCGTTTTCCATATACATAATGGTTGAAGTATTGACAAAATAATAGATTTCTAGCAGTTCTTTTCTTTTTATACAATATCTCTTTTCATGACTGTTTATTGCATAATAGCAGTATGTTACCTTTTCATTACCGGTGTCATATTCCTGTGATATTATCACATCAATCTTGTCGAAACTAGCATTTGTATCTAAAATGAATTTTCTTTTGAAGTCCGGAAACCTTAAGGTAGGTGAAGACATTAAAGCAGTATTCACATCAGTCAAAATCAACTTTTTGTTGTTTAATCCACATAATTCTTATAGAGCCTTAGCCTTTATTGGTATTTCTTGATAGATTTTCTGTAGTAATTACATATTCTTAAGAAGCTTTTCAGATCTTTGTCACATTTTGGTCTTTCAAATGATTTATTAGCCTTCAGCTTTGATGGGCATGTTTTTATGCCATTTTATTGATGATGTGACCTAAATATTTGACTTTATCTTTCAAAATACGACACTATTTGGTGTTTATTCTAAGACCTGCCTATCCAACCTTGTTCAGAACTGTATTTAAGACTTCATAGTGATGATTGATCGTTTCTGAAAATAGCAAAATATTGTTTAAGTATACCGCTGCATATCTTTTACCCATTAGTACTTTTCCCATTTGGTACTGTTGCTATTCTAAATGACATTCTATTGAAACAGTAATGGCTTGACTTTGTTTAAAACACCGTTTTTAGCTTTGATTCGTCATCTAGTTCTAATTTATAATATGGATTTCCAAGATCTATTGAACTGAAATATTTTGCTCCCAAAGTTTATCTAACATTTCTGCTTTATTTGGCACAGGAAACAAATGTCTCTCTGTTATAATGTTTTATTGTATGAAATCAAGACGTAATCTGAATCTTTCTTTTCTTACTTCCAAACACATGTCAATAGAATGTTGCATAGAGAATTACAATTTTTGTTGATATTGTTTAAATATAGTTTTTTTATTTCTTAATTGATTTTCCTTTCCAAGTTGACTGGTTAAATATTTATCGGTTTTCTTGAATTTTTATTCTATGCTTCATCAGCTTTTTGTAACCGACGTCCAATTTATCAGCTATAAAAACATTTTTATTCTTCTTCAAAATGTCTAGTAATGCCGGATTATATATCTTCAACGTATTCATTACTCTTTGAAACCGTTTCATCCTTGTTATTGTCTTCTCAAATTTCGCCTCGACAATCCATACATGATCTTGCTTTGTTATCTCCTCATCTTCTACTGACCACTTTAGTTGTATTCCAAATTGTTTTTGCAACTCTTTACCATCAATTACCTATATCTTACTATCATAAACTTTTTCCTTCTTTTTATTTTTTAAAATTTTATTTTTATTTCTACTATTGCTTTTCCATTAGTTTCTAAGACACTATTATTGACACGTATTAATGTATTCGTAGTAGTTATTAATTCTATAATCTTTAGTTTTTGTAACTACTGTATCGGACAAAAATTCCATCTTCTGATACTTTATTCTAAAAGTCACACTTCGCCGGTCTTGTATTTTATGATAACTGATGATGTCATTTCTTGTTTATTTTTTCTGTTTTCTTACTGCAGAATCCTTCTTTATAAATCTGTTTACTTTTTATATTACATTCTTATCACTTTCCATTACCTCTGAATCCTTAAGATCTTTATATATAATACATGATAGTCTAATTTTACTGTAAATATTGATAGTTTGGAATTAAGCGTATCTGTCTAATACACTGATTTGACTAACTCTTCTTCTATCAGGCATTGCCTTTTGGGTATTTTTGGTATTTATCTTCTATTTCATTAACTAAAGGTAAGTCTATGACTGCCATTTACCTCTTGTCTTATCTCTTGTTCCCATTATAACCGCTACACCCTTTGTATTGTCTTTTCTATCTGCTGAAATACTCATTGGTTCTCCAAGATGTCATTCTTTTCAAATTTGTGTAACAATCTACTTCTTCTTCAGGTTACACGTCTTGATTCTTATTTTTTTGGCAATCTCTTTTTACATAACATGGAGTGCCACATGTATAACATGTGACTTATGCACTCTTGGGTACTCACTTTTTACATGTCCCTGTCTTTCTCATGCAAAGCATGTAAATGCCTTTTTTGCTATTCAATCTCTACTAAATAGTCCTTTTCTATGACATGTCTAACATTCAATCTTTGTTATGATAGGTTTTTCTACTCAATATTCTCTCGGCATGTTATTATATCTTTTTGATCTGACATTTCTTGACTGACTTGTAACTGCATCTCTGTACGTTCTTGGTATCCTCTGTTTCAGCCTTCTTTCTATTACTGAATCAATTTCTTCTGCAACTATTCAAGATTCATTCAACTTCTTGATTTTTTGCTTAACTTCCATTGTTTATTTGGTATCACTTAAACACAATTCTCGTCTCAAAGTTTTCTCTGCATCACATTGTATCAACAGATATTCAGTTAAACTTTCTTAGTTTAATTCATGGCCCAAACGTTTGTCTACTAACACGTCTATAATTGTAAAACAGTTTTTGTGTTTCTCGTTTGTTTGTTTATAGAACAGAGCTGATTGCAAATTATCTGAAAAAGTTGTTTTACTGATAAATACTTTCCGCAATCTTTCCTAATAACACATCAAGTTTATGTCAACTTCTGTACACATATTTCTTATTGCTTTGTCGATCAGTAATTCGTTCATTGTCTCTTGACTTGAAACTTGTGTTTGTACCATTTTAGATATTTTTCCCATTCTTTGACGAATTTTTCGACATCTTCCCCTCTATGAAAATTGCCAAGGAATAATTTATTTATTGTATATTCTATAGGCATGGTCGCTATGTTGGATTTTACGAGAACATCTTCTGAATTGTTTTCTAAATGGTTGTCAGAAAAATAAGTCATAATCCAAACATTTGTTTGAAATTTCACCATTAAAAAGTCATTATTAAAATTTAAATCTCCTTTATATCTTCAATTACATTTAAAAAATTAATTCTAAATTGTAATTATTTACCATTTAAATTCATTTTAAATCATTTTATCAAATCATCTGAATTATTCAATTCTCGACTGAAAACACCTTACAATAAGGATTACTTTTAGATATAATGTCAAGTTCTTACTTGAATCAATTTACAATTTCTTATAGTGGTTTTCCTAAATTTATAACAAAACTACAATTTTAACCATTCGTTACATTATAACATTTTATAAAAACAAAATATTTACAAAAATATCAGATCAGATCAGCACTAGGACTTAGGGACGATTTGGTTTACCATGGATATTATGTGGGGAAAATATAATGAATACATATTCAGGAACATCGGGATATGTCAGTTGAAATTTTTGATACGATAAAGAAATCATCTACTAACAAAACTAGTAAGTAATCAAGATATTGGCAAGGTTCATTCAGCTAGTTAACATCTATATGACCAGTTTCATTAGGAGTTGTTAAGCCTCTCAAGCACCACCTCTAGGAATCTATTAAAAACACAAAATATTGTCTACAATGATATATACGAAAATAACTATCAAATAAATTGTTTTTTCATTTATTAACAAGACTGCCATTCAAGATCATTCTAATTGAAATTTATTTCAACCGATCAAAATAGTATTCCAAGATTTTGCCAATTAACATAACCGAAGAAAGGAAGAACTGCAAATTTTTTTTTATAGACAGCTAGAAACCTAATAAATTTCTGGAGTTCAGAAGTGACAATAAGAACATTATTATTTGCGCTAAATTCCTTATTTTCAGTTGCACGAAAACCTTGAAAAGTTATGACTGAGTTCCTTTAAATTTAAATAATAAATTTACTAAAATAATTTCAATAATTCAGACCTATCAAGAATGACTTTGCATTTGTTCTTTAAAGAACTAAATAGATTTGACTTTTCTCAATTATAAAATCTTGTAGAAAATTTAAAAATGAAAACACGAATTTATACAATAATAAGCATAAAAATCTATTTCATTTTCCCAATATAAATTTATTTCGATAACTTTGAAAAGAAAATAATAGAATGATTATAAAAGAAATAATAGCAAAGTATTCAAATTGCCACTAATCCAATTATGTTCTATTATGAAAATTAATTTATACATTTCGCTGTTTCAATTTTAACTAAAGTTCTATCGGGAAGAAAATGAATCGAAATTAACTGTTTATTTAACTAATTATTTATACACATTTTAAAATTTATAAGATTTTGTGTAAATTATAATTTGCAGGTTAATTTGATTCAATCATACTGCATGTTAGGCTATTGTTTAAATTAGGCAATTTGTACATTTGGACAAGTTGGATAAAATTTGCATTTGTTGAAATTCTTTAAAATTTTAAAAATCTATTTCTAAATTTTAAATACTTTGTTGTTTTAATAATATTGTCTTTAAACTATTACATAATAAGAAGCATGTATGATTGTCATGGTATGCGCTAATTTAGCAAAGAATCGTTGAGCCACACATTACAACACGCAATTATTAAGAGCCTTTGCGGCATTAGTTAAGCTCTTTAATATTATAAAATATTAAGGCCATTTGTGTGTATTCTTTTACACCAACAATTCATATTATTTAATTAATGTGTGTATTTTATGTGTTTTTATCAGTAATTCTTAATAGTAATTTAATGATTCATCTTCATTTCAACGATTAATCAAGAATATTTTAAAAATATATTTTAGATTTTTTTGGCGGATATTTCAGTCACAATAAAAGTAAGATATTTATATATTTGAATAAAATTAAATGCTTTATTAAATATTAAATGCTTTCATAAATATTTATGTTAAGCGAGATTTTTTAATAATTATCTTATTAATATTTTGTAAACTATATTTCTTCAAATTCTATATTAGTAATCCAAAGTCTTTGTATGACATGGAGGGTTTAGAATTTTCGAATATTAACTTTTACACTTAGATCTTTACATTATCCTAACGAATTAATCGATGTTATGCTTTCACAAAGGTTCTGAAACGTGTTAATAACTACCGAACGTTCTTTCAACTATAACAATAAATTAAGCACCTTATTTTTTTGGAGATAAATTTTGGTTTTTGGTGATGTGTGAATTTTTAATGAAAAAATTATACTTTTATATTATTTACTCCGCAAAATTCTCACGAAGATTAATTTACGAAATTCCTATTTATAATAAGGAATAAGAATCGATTAATTAATTTTTATAATTGATTAATTTATATAAGAAACAACATTTGTGAGAGGATTTTTTCCAAACTGCTTTTTTAAATAATTTCTCGGACACTGAGAACCGTTATGTGTTCAATTGGATCTAAAAACTTTCTAAGGACGGGGTTGGCAATTACTGAATGGATTTTAATTATTACCCTATTTCGTAATATCATCTCCTGGATAGAGATAGTTATTGGATTTATTTTCGTTCTTTATCACTGTATTTCAAGTGCTCGGATAGTAAGCATGTATCACTCATTCAAAACATTGTAAAATTCAGCCAGTAGGAGGTATAAGCTATTTGTTTGCCAGACTCAAATACTTGAGGGTTGAATATCCTAATTGGTAACACATAAACACTCTCAAAGTATTAAAAATTCTAAATTGATGTATAATTTTGTTCGGGTATTAATGGGAGGTTCATATGAATTATTTCTCGATCTGGTTCTTCGTGTCAGGCAAAATCAATTGAATTCCAACAAAATACCGCTATTAATTACTTCAATGAATAACCAATCCACAAATTACTATCTGATTTGGCTAGTTGTCTTTTTGTAACTTCGTTATTTTCTAATTCCGACAGTCAGCTCAGGCCATATATTGGCTAGGCGTTTATACGGATCTCCCAATATATTATTTCCTCAATGAGATCTGTCATTCCGCTTACCAATTAGCCACTTGCCTCTTGTTTGAGAGGTTTTTATTTAATCTGTCATTTCTTGAAATTATCCAATCATTTGTGAGATAAATTAGTTTATTGATTAGTTTTTTATTCTATCCTCTCCTTGGGACCTCCCATCTTTGTAAATTATTATAAACGTATTCAACTTTTCATTTACCACCGGTTACCATTTCTTCCCAAAATATTGATATTTTTAATTTATAATTGATTTGTAACAATTTCCACATTATATTTATACACATTATATTTATTTTTGTATATCTCCAGAAATTAAATGTAAATTATTAGTTAAATGAACAATAATCCTATTCAACCTATTGTAGCGTAATGTGGCAAAATAAATTTATTGAGATTTCCATGATATTGCAATCAAATGCCAACGGCGGTTTGTTCAAATATTTATCCAATGTCAATGAGATGCTCAATATAATGCTTTGGAGTTGGTTAATAAATATTTATTTAATATTACTTCCAATTTTTATTTTCACTCCACTATGTTTGCTATTTCCACCAATACGGAGATATTTGTTCTTTCCAAAATTTCGAATCACAATTCCTTTATTAGTGATATTTTGTGTAACTTGTGGAACTGTTGTTTTCGTGCAATTATCAGAAATCAATCAAGATGTCGGTAAAATTCAGAAATCTAGTGATTATTATACCAATAAAGTCATTCAGCAATTATCTTTATCAATAAATAATACAAAATTATCTTTCATTAAAGCGTTAAAGAAAAAAAAATTCGAACTATTTCCGTTAGTAGATAAAGCAATAACCGATGTTGTAAAAATTGCCAACAAAAGTTTAAAAGGTAATAATTTGAAAAATTCAGAATTCAGTTTTGAGTTGTTTGGCAAAAGTGATGTTGTTCTCGATATTTTGAAGCGAGCTGATGTTTACATAGATTCAACATATGAAATGAGAAATGCTCTAGTAAAACTGCCGAGAATATGCCTTGTACACCTATTCAAAAATCGTCTGCTCTGTTATCTCTACAGAAGAGAATGTCAAGAGTTTTTTGATGAGTTGGAAAAAATGCAAAAATTTTTCAAAATTCGCGATTTAGCCAATAAACGCTTCACGATTACTTTCGGGAAAATTGTTCCGTTAATTAAAGAAGTTGCCAAGTCTTTCAATATCAGTCAATTTCTTATGACTCCTATTCAATTTTATGATTATGGAGTTGACAGAATGGATGGAATCTTAGATAAAGTCATTAACAAACAAATCAATGAAGTGCTAATGAAAAACCTACATCAAAATCGCCCGATAATATCGAAATATCTTCAGAAATTCCAGAATTATGTAAAATACTTTCTTTACAGTATTGTCATAATGAATGTCATTTTTATTGTGCTTGTATTGATTTCTGTTGGATTAAACTGTGTTACTACATCAAATATGAAAGTGATTTATCCCTTGATTTGGAATTGTATTCATTTCTTTGCTTATTTCGTTGGCCTGACAATACTTGTACTATTTGTCGCAGGAACATCGGTATTGCTGAATTCTCAAACAGAAGTCTGTCGATATCTCGCAGATATTAGCCAATCGTCGAAAATTGCCGATCAATTTATTGATTCATTTCTTGATCTCCAAGGGAAATCAATTCTTGCTAAAAACATCCCAGATAAAATCCTATCAATTCCAAAGCTCAACATAAAGAATCCAAAAGGAATTTTAACCACGGTAATTCGTCAATGTCCTGCTAAACGAATTCTTTTTCCGAGTTTGAAATTATATCGGCCGATCAATACAACTGCAATCATATTTTCGGAGTTCTTCCACCAAGATATTCTAAATCCCGGCTTATCGAAAGTCAATGAAAGTATTTATGAGAATTTCGAGGATATTTTGAAAATTTACAACAAAGTTTTCGATTCGAAAATCCATCTGTTGGAATTATTGAAATATTTTCCTCAGAGTGGAGAAAAAACCGATTTTTCATTCAAGAAACTCAACCAATCTATCGAAATGTTGAATTATCGGAGAAATAAAGTATTTGAAGATTATATCAATCAGAGATTGAAATTTGAAAGCGTGAAATTCGATAAATGTTTCGATTTTATTAGTAATTCTACGATATTTAAGGAAAACGAAAATGTTCTATTTGATTTAGTAGAAGATATGAAATATTTCGAGAATCTGATAAAGGAATTTGTTGTGATCATGAACAATATGAAAGAAAGTATTGAGAGTGAAAGAGAGAAATTTTTCACAAATTTCCTCCAATCAGCTGTCGAACCGGTAAAAGTTTACGCCAATCAATTGATAACGCTTTTAGAAGATGATACATTATCCCGAGTGATTCCATGCAATGAATTGTCCACTTTCTACCTAGAAACCGTCAACGGATTGTGTACAAATCAACTGGGAAATTTTCTAGTCCTCATGATTTTTGAAACTTTGACTTTTACAACAATCAGTGCAATATTGCTTGTAATAATGATGTCTTATTGATATTATTTTTAAGATGTTTTTACAAAACTACCCAGATACTTTCCCAAACTATTTATGTAAATACATGATATCTATTTTCTGTTTTATTTGTAACTGTTTTATATTTGAGCACATTTAACCCGATATTTTCAGATGTTTTATCGATTTTACGTGTTATATTTTAAAGCATTTAACAAATGTTTACCTGGACTTGTATGGCAGTTTTGGTGGTTTCATACTTGTGAACTTTTCATGTTTATATTTACAGTTTATTCGGATTGAATACACTAAAATGCAATTTATAAACTTTTTTTGTTACATAAATTTATGGCAAGCCACTTGTAATAATGCAAAAGTTATTTTATTTTATCTAAATTTTGTAAAAAGTTATTTCAAGAGTAATTTTAGGGGTTTTTATTTAATAGGAATTTCTGAAAATTTACGACGGAAAATAAAGGTGAGATGTTTATTTTAATATGCAAACAACACTCTTGATAATAACAGAACATTTGTGTTATTTTTGAAATGTAGTTTAACTCTATAGGGTATAACATTCAATCTAATACAATCTATAACAAACAATCCAAAACAGAAAAAAGACAAAAAAATCATTAACAAAAACCAAAAAAGTCACATTTAAATCTATGGAAAAGTCACCTGTAAATTAATGTGAATACAAAACGGAGAATTCCCTCTTGAAAAGCGATTATTTAATAACAATTAGTATTACGTAAGAAATTAAAGTTGAAAATTTCAATATGATGTCACTATTGTTATCAATGCCATTTTTTTTATCGAAAAAAACAATTTAACCAGAATATTTTAATAATAAAATTTACAAATGTATTTTCTAAAATAACTTTTCTGGGTTCAAATTGTCAGATTTCTCATTCCATAAAGTCAGAGACAATTGGGGTCCCATAAACATACAATGCTATTAACTAATTATTTTTGCAAAGCAGGTTATCTACTTGAATTGGGATATATTTAAAATATTTGATTATTGTTTATTCAATTAATATTTATCTACTTATAAACGTAGTAAGTAGACATTTTGATCAGAAAATATAGATGACCATTACACGTTTAAACATTAATGCACTGCAATTTTTATCATCAATTTTCTTAAGTAAATATTTACTCAAACTTTTTAATAAGAACTCCTATGGAAAAGTATTTTTGTTTTCATATTTTTGAGTGAAAATTTAGACCTATTTCTAAAGAAATTTATATTGATGCCAAACATAATATTCTGAATCACGTTCAACAAAAACTTTGAACAAAATATCACCCAAATTTTGGTTTGAACCTGTGCTTCTATCATAAAAAAGAGTAAACTGACCGGCTGCATTATAAGATAAAAATAAATGTTTTGGGCCTCAAGAAAAAAACCGTAATTTCTGAGCAATGTCGAATCACAGATCTGATGCATGGCATTTGTAACGTACAGCAGAATCCAAAGCAAAACACGATATGTTTGGAGAAATAATATCCATATGAATTCAATTATATAAGGAAGAATTAAATCATAAATAAACGGAAAATAACAATAGTAGAGATATGTGTTACATATGGCGCGTTTTTTGGTACTCTTCCTTACTAATTACTAAATAATATTGAATAACAAATATTTCAAATTTCATAAGAATAAAATGAGGAATTTTAAATTGTTTAATTAATTTTTTGTACTTTAATTATTTTTGATGTTTTTGTTCACTTTTGGTATTCTGTGCTTTTATTTTATTTTCTTTATTTTATATATACACAAGCAAAATTATTACTTTTTAAATATTTCAATATTAGTAGATGGATGTGTCACCTTCAGGACATTTTCCTCCATCCCCCTTAAACAGTTCCCAGAAGATGGGAAATTTTATGTAGGTCAGAAAATATATATATATATATATATATATATATATATATATATATATATATATATATATTATATAGATACCGCACATACTGCTCCATAGGGAGCCATTCAAAGTTAATTATGTCAAGCCAACTTTTCAAAACTTTTCTAATTTTTTGAAAATAGGTGTAAATTTTCATCAAAATCTATGTTTTTAGTTTCATCGAATAATACAGGGTTTTCCTAAATGTTTTATCATCTTTATCAAAATGTTTAATCATTTTGTCAAATTATATTTTCATGATTATCTTCATCATTCATTATTTCAATACTAGATTCTCATGATTTTAATAAATAATATTTTAAGTAATTTTGTTAATAATATTTAATATTTCTCAACAAAAGTATAAGACTAAAACTAATAATTTATTAGTATATTCAACAATTATCAAAAACCTTTTCTGCTTTTATAATCTTCCAAATAGATTTGATCCGGTTTCTACATACATTATATCCTTGAATGAGCACTGTAATCATACTGTTGATTATGCATTTTATTACTAGATCGTCTTTATTAAATGCAATATCTTCATGTATATCTTTGCGAAAAATTGACCCAGTATCATCTTATCGTCAAACTTGATCTTCGAAAATCTAGAATTTTAAAAGCATCTTTCTTATGTTACTTGTTCCTAGCAACAAAATAAATAAATAATTAAAAACAAAAATTTAATCAAACTTACCTTAAATTTATATCTAATCGGGCAATGCAAATAATTTAATTTTTATTGTAAAAATTCATCAGGCTTCTTTTTATCCATTCGAACAAAGAATAAGTAATCCATAGACAAATTTTCATCTATAAATTTCCGTTTTTCATTTTCCGATTCATCATCATCATCCATGATCTTCCTTTTTAATGTCCCTAAAAAAATATTATATAAAATATAATATTTAAAAGAAAAACCACCTTTATTTTGATGATCTATTGTAGTTCTTTTAGTAGTCTTCTGAATCAACTATTTATACTATTACAATTGTAAACAGGATATTAGGTAGCCAAGCGTTACTATATATCAAAGTTTCCTTTAATCACGATAATTATTCCGACAACTAGACATGAATGTATATCAAATTATCCATTTATCACGCTAATTATTCAATTACAACACGACTTATTGTAAAATAGATATATTAGTAGGTAGTTAGGAGCTATCTGGGACCACACACCCTTGCATAATAAATAGGGGGGGTTTATTTAGTGATTATTTACGGTGTGTATTGATTACACAATGATGTAATTTTTGGGTGTATTAAAATTTTTTATGTGTATTTCTACTAAAATTTATTTTCGAATTTATTTTCAAATTTTGAAATTTAAAATATAATTTTTTAAGATATAATTTCTAATTAAAATTTTTCAGTTGTATTAAAATATTTTAGTAAAATTTTTAAAATATAATTTTTTTTTAAGAACAACTATATAATTAAAATTTTTAGTATAAGTTTTTTATATGAAAATTTTAGTATGATTTTTGAAATATATTTTTTTTAAAGTAATAAAATTTTTAACATAATTCTGTAATGAAATTTTTTATAAAAGATTTTAGCATGTTTTCAGTATTATTTTATCAATGAATTTTTTTTATATATGATTTTTTAAGATGAAATTTTTAGGATAATTTTTACAATGAAATTTTTATACATTTTGATAACGATCAAAGAAATTTAGCGTTATCATAATAATAATAATAATAATCAATTGTAGATTAAATACGACTATAAATTTTTAAACCATAAAAGCGGAGTTAAATTAGTTATAAAATGGAATAGTTATCATGAACCCACAATAATTAATAATTTTTGAATAAATTATAGATCTAAGTAGCTATGGTGAACTTAATGTACCTTGTTAATTAAAAATATTATAAATTTGAAATTAATATTTGCGAAAAATTTAAAACCCCTTATCATTATAAACGAGAGTCATTAAAAATTTGCTAAATAGGCGACATCCTATTGTGAAGCCCTAACATTATATCGAGAGTTAATGAAAGTTTCTTGAGTAAGCGTAGGATTGATTGGGGGGTTGTAAGCACTCGTTAATGTAAATTACGGCTGTATGTGAAGGAATACAACAGTATAGTGATGGTAAAAATTTAAATCTTTCTTTGATAAAATAAAGGTCTCGTGGGAATAGAAGTCAACGCAACTCCCGGCTATTGATCTAAAACCAACCCAAAGGAGATTTAATAAAATAAAAATTTAGTAACTAAAACTCTTGATATAATGTTCGATACAGTTATGAAGTAAGAACTTAAAATATATAAAATTCCGAATAGGAAATCTAACGATTGAAATACCGTAGACATTTAAATGTTGATAAATTCCATAAGATCCCGAACAATAATGTATAAGAAATGTGAAGGTTAGATTCTGCCGACGCAGTACCGACACTCAATTATAAATGAAGCATGAACAACATCAAATTCCCTGATGAACTTCTTTGAAATAGATTTTTTTTTCTTGAACAAGAATAGGGAAGCCAACAAGGGGCGGAGGACTCACAACATCTTTGATAGATTCCAAGTAAATATCCCAAATGCAAAGATCCCCTCGCAGAGATAGACACGTGCTGGTCATGCATCTTGATTTAAATCCAATAACAAGCAACACCCCAACCGATTTATTAAATACTAAAATAATAAATTTGGACTCCCAGCTGAAAATACGCCATAAATAACCCAGATTATCCAGGATAGCACGAGGATTATTGTCGGTAGAGAGAGTAATCTGAATTAATCCGAAATTCCCGGTAAAAAGAATAATCATGGTTACATAATATAACAGAAAATGATACCTAAAAATTGAATCCAAATCAATAAGCTAATATAAGAACATAGTACCCATACTCGTGGCAAATTCGCTTAACTACTCCCAAATAGCATTTCCCACCTAAGATAGCTAGACAAATTGGGGAAAATAGCTGGCATCAACGAGGTTGTGATTTCCTACCGCCATAATAGATTTAATATCAAGGCCCTAAAGTTTCGCACCCACTCCAATGAGGACTACCTCTCGAATCATTAACCTAATAAATCAATAAAATAAACATTACAAACAGAAAAACATGCATACCGGATTCCACGTAAATCAGTATAGCCACCCATTATCGATGGAGGGAAATACATTCCTGGAACAACAAGAACTACAAATTGATGAAAATTTAGCTCCCAACCCTACCAGAAATTTAATAGAAATCCATTGAAGTACGAGTGTGTCTAAATCTGCATCAAAATAATACGCTAGAATCTAAATAAAATCGATAAACCAATAACAGAAATTTCATAAACACTCACCATAGATTCATTTTGATTGGTCAATGCGAAAATGATCAATATAAATCCAGTAAAGGCCAGAATAGATATAACTAACCTAAATGGCATGACTAAATTGATTGCGAATATCGTTTTACGTTCTGCACACATTGTTATAGTTAAGACACCGTTGAGTGAAACTAATAGAAAATACGACACATGCCATACACACCCTTAGTAAGTAGTGGAACCTCCCTGGCGAATGCGATAATGGCAAACAACAAATTTTTCTTCCCCAAACCATATAAGGGAATAGACGTATCGATAATTCCAATAATCTTCCAAAATTTTTTTTAAATGTCTAACGAACGAATTATCTATGACGAGATGCCGACGAATAAGTCACACGCTGAGGTCAGAACTATGGATTTAAACTCATGTAAACCAGGTAACTTTGTTTTATATTCTTGCTTAATTTCCACTACGATAATAATAATGATTTCAAAATACCGTATATTTAATAGTTGTCCTTTAAGTGTTTATTTAATAAATATCCTTACCATAGAAATTGCATACAACGATATTTTAACAATTCTAGGGTTTCCAGAAATTAGTAATTGGTGGGGAAGAGTTCCGTGTATACCACATGCTACATGGATATTAAATTGAGAATGACTGCAAACCATCGAAAGTTTAAGTTTA
This sequence comes from Schmidtea mediterranea, assembly GCA_022537955.1. Lineage (NCBI taxonomy): Eukaryota > Metazoa > Platyhelminthes > Tricladida > Dugesiidae > Schmidtea > Schmidtea mediterranea. The sequence goes on along the minus strand of CM039679.1, from coordinate 295,384,559 downwards.
ACGAAAATATATAATTCTAAGTCCTGTTATTAAAATATAATTATTTGTCTTTATAAAATTGATAGTTAACCATAATTTTTTCAAATGGTTTTTTATAGAATTGATAGTTAACCATAATTTTTTCAAATGGTTTTTATAGAATTGATAGTTAACCATAATTTTTTCAAATGGTTTTAAGAAAACTGATATTCAGTTATAGTTTTCCCAAATGATTTTAGATTTAATCTATAATGTTCCTAAATGATTGGTCTCTAATTTTACTCACGCAGTTTTACTGGAGAGGAGAGCTGAATTGCTTATTTGCCGTTTCACGATTGCCTCTCCTCCTAGTCATTAGAATAAATCCAGACGGTAAGAATCATTTTATTCACTTGTGAGCATGCTGGTTTCATTTAAAAATTGATTATAAAATATCATAATAATAATAAATATTTTTCTTAAATCGACAAATAAAAATGACGAGTCTCGATCATAATGAGATTCATGTCAAACGAATACCACGGAAAAGAAACTTGCATAAGATTTAAGTGATGCATAAAGTAAAATTTTTAGTAATATGAATTTTATTTTTTCTTTCTTTTAAGTGAATAAAGTAGTTTGACAAAAATGTATGAAAAAACAATATTAAATGACAAAAGTGTTTTTAATAAATGAATAAGGGGATTTTACGAAAATGCATAAAATTTAAATATAAAATAACAATAATGTTTTTATAACAAATGAAAAGTAATTTGAAAAGTATTCATAAAATAATAATAATAAATATAAATGAAAATAACCAAAACTTTACTCAATAAAATAACTTCGTTTGAGTAAATTTAGAAATTTTTATTAAATTGCACATATTTTCTGTTGTTTTGGTAGCTTTCCATGCATGGTTTTTTTAATGGGATAAAACAAGCCGTTTACACGTTTTTCCGAATTTGGCTACTTTGCTCCTACTAAGCATATTTCGCTCTTTTTTGTAAAGTTCCAATTTTAGTTTGGAGTTTTATTTTGATATTTATTTCCTAAAATTTAAATTTTTTCCAAAAATCTAGAGTCAATTTGGAAATTTTTGATAATTTTTTACAATTTTATTGATTTTCTATCATTTGCTATCGATTTTATTTATTTTTTAAATGTATTCTAAAAGTTTTATGCCTTTTTGATATTTAATTGTTACTATTTCATCTTTTTCATCAATTTATTTCCCGACTTGGAAACAACCAGCTCAAGCAAAGAAATTGAATCAGCTGAATGAACTGCTTTAAGAACAATATGAAAAAGTGAAAACAAAGCTGAGATGGCTAGAAAAGAAAACATCCAGCTTAAATTACGATAAGATATCCGGGCTAGTATAACAGCACACCCAAGTACCCAAGAAGCAAGAATAAAACTTCCATGAGTTATTAGCATATCAACAACAACCGTTCAAGATCCAATGTCTCTATCACTGCAGTATGGAAGAGATCATAAGAAACCTCATCCAGTAAAAGCTGAATGGGCCCGAAGAAGAAGATAAAGGCGGCAAAGCTATTGGGCGAAGTCAAAAAATTATCATCAGTTTTCCGAAGGTTTTAAAATATCATATTCAGATATGGGAACGATATTTGATTGATCAGTATCTTTATAGTTAAGTTTATTTAAAAGCTACATATAATAGGTTTGTTCTTCGATATTGATTCAATCAAAAATTTGACAGAAGTAATCTAATATAAAAGAAGCAAAAATACCTTCTACGGTAGCTTTTGATACCAGAGATTTACTAGGGTATTAGCAGTCATGGCTATATGGCTCCTATTTTACTGGTAACTGTCCATCGAATTAAATTTCCAATGTCATTTATGACGGGTATCAGATGGAATTATTTTCTTAGCACATACCTGGTGGGAATTCCTTTGAAAATTGTCGTAAACTTTGTTTCTTTATACCCATTAGGTACCCCGAACGTAAAACCTTTGATGAAAATAGTTTTATCTGAAAATTTTTTTATTTGAATCAATAATCCTTAAGATAAACACTATATTTATTTATTTATATATATGACCAAAGAACATCACTACTGTATACAATTCATTTTCAAAATTAATCGTGCTGAGTTGGAAAAGCCATAGATTAGTATATTTTTCCAGAATATTAAATAGTAAATGGCGACTTAATGTCTGTTATTGAAACACAAGGAATCCGCTTAATTACTAGGACCAAAAGTTTCTAACCATTTGTTGGGTTATTATTATTGAAAGTCGGTTCCCTCTAACTCCTCGTATCCTTTTTGAATCAAATAAGCAAACCCGACACAGAATAATTTTATTTGCACTTTATCACAGTTACAACTCAATCTGATTTATTTCAACGTTTTGTAATCACAATTTCACAAATTTATTTGCACCTTTTAACCACCGTATGACTATGATTATTTTAGGGTAGGTTGTCCAAGGGAGAACCACCCTTTCTGATAGATAACTTTGACTTTACTTGGATTTAGATTCCTGTACTAACCTAGTTAAACTACTCGTTCACGTCGATCCACTCTGATTAATAAAGACAGTCCTTTCGTGTTTTTCCCTTTTCCTTATATAATCCTGCTCAGACTATTTTCCGACGATTGTCAACAACATTTTCTACATTATTAAATTATTAACAATAATTACTTTCCACAGAACACTTTAGCCGACATTTGTCAACAACGTTTGGTCCATTACTAAATTACCAATTACGAAATAATTACCTCTCCGTAACTCAGTGGCGCCCATTTAATATGGTTTAGGCCTATTTATCCTGCTATATTATTTTGTCTACACACCGGGTTTTCCTCATCTCTCGGGTTTTCCTCATCCCTCGGATTTTCCACATCTCTCGGGTTTCCCATTGCCTCGGGCTTCCCATTAGTAATTAATTTTTCTTAATTAATTTCTTTTTTTATCTTATATTATTTTCTAGGGACCCCTCACTAAATTTCTATTATTATTTCTGGACTCGTTTCTCAATTTGGCGTTCAACCATACCAATTTCCCCCGATCAATCTTACTTTCGAATTTTTATAAATTTTTTAATTAATATTGCACTTTTATCATTTTGGTGTTTTATCGATTTTACTGTGGTTTTTCGTCATACCCTAACACATTGCTTTCGGATAACTCGTGGGTTTTACATTACTAACGTAACTTGTGACAGGCGTGATATGGTCAAAATGTATTTAGATTGCAAGTTGTGACTGTGGAAGTTACAGAAATAACAAATATTATGACTTAGAATTACGAATGTAGCAAATGTAGATCAAAGGACACAAACCAACATAAAGATTTTGTTGGTCATACTAAATAACAAAACCTATGAATTTTTAATGTAAACTTTCAAACAAAATCATTAAAAAGTTAAACATACAATCCTGTTTAATGTTGAATTTTACGAAAAATTTAATTTGGACCAGATTTCTTAAATTTAAAAAATGAAATTGGACCACAGAAAGTTCAATAGTTTGTTAAATTTTCATAATTTAACAAATTATTGTAACTTCTAAATTATAATATTTTCATGACATAAATATTTTAGTGGATCTTATTAGTTTGAAAAGAGTAAATATTTGTTTAATCGATTTATTCTTCACAGAAATTAAAATGTTTTATAAACTTAAAAATTAAAAAAGATTTTTAAAAATTCGATTTTAAGATGTAGAATTTTTTAATTCGATTCGAATTTAATTTGCATTAAAAAATAACTTAATTTAAAAATCATTGTTTCTATTTCTAAAATAATTAAAAGTTGTTAATAGTTTATCAAAAATGTTTCAGAAATTACTTATTGAAACTTCTATGATTTTACAGCCTAATATTAATGGCGGATTGTTTCAATACTTAACTAGTACTGACAAAAATTTGTTATTTATGTTAATTGGTAAATTTACTATATTTTACATCGTTTTGTATATTATGTTTACAATTTTCGGAGTTTTTCAATTTATTCAATTAAATTGTAGAAAATCTCCCCTTATTTTACCGAAATTTCGATATGCTATACCAGTTTGTTTAGTATTGTGTATATTAAGCGAAATAATGATAGTTAATCAATTTGTTAAAATAAATCATGATATTAGGAATATAGCAAAATCGAAAGAGCATTTTACAAATCAGTTGATAAATCAAATTAATTTATCAATAGATAATACAAAATCAGCCTTTGTTGAATCATTTAAAATGAAAAAATACGAATTATTTTCACTACTCGATCAAGCTGTTAATGATGCTATCAGAATTGTTAATAAAACTTCCAAAATAGATTCCCACTCATCTAAGCAGGATTTTGGAATTTTTACCAATAATAACAAATTTATTAGAACAATGAAGTTAGCAAATTTACATGTTAATTCCACTCATCAAATGCGATACGCGCTAATTAAGCTTGCAAGAAAATGCGATGTTAATTTTTTTGAAACTCGACTACTTTGCCTTCTCTTTAAAAATGAATGCCATTCTATGTTTGATGAACTGAAAAAGTTTAAAAATATATTCGAAATCCGTGATAAAAGTAATAAACGTTTCACAATTACATTTGGTAAAATCGTTCCTCTAATTAAAGAAATAGCAGAGATATTTAACGTTAGCCATTTTCTTCTGACACCTGTTCAACTCTATGATGAAGGATCTGTTAGGATTGCTAGCACAGTCGATAAAATTATCAATAAGCATTTCAATGAAATATTATCTAAGGCTCGTCATTTTATTAAACCATTTTCAGACGAAGTTCTAATAAAATATCAAACAGAAATTAATAATATTACGATATTTATTTTTCTGATACATTTTGTTATGTTAGTTTTGATTATATTGTCTATTTTGCAGAAAGTCAATAACAGTCTAAAATTCAATCGATATTTCACAGATGTTTTCAATTTTGCTAACTGTTGCATCTGTTTGTTCTATTTGATTTTATTTTCATTAGCATTAACTTTTCAATGGCATTTTATTAATATAATTATTATTGTATTACATATTATATTTTGCGTTACTATTAATATAATCGTATCCAATAGAAATCGTATTACTTTAAAAATATATTTAATCGGTATGTCAATACTTGTGTTCAGTGTCGCAGGAACATCGGTATTGCTGAATTCTCAAACAGAAGTCTGTCGATATCTCGCAGATATTAGCCAATCGTCGAAAATTGCCGATCAATTTATTGATTCATTTCTTGATCTCCAAGGGAAATCAATTCTTGCTAAAAACATCCCAGATAAAATCCTATCAATTCCAAAGCTCAACATAAAGAATCCAAAAGGAATTTTAACCACGGTAATTCGTCAATGTCCTGCTAAACGAATTCTTTTTCCGAGTTTGAAATTATATCGGCCGATCAATACAACTGCAATCATATTTTCGGAGTTCTTCCACCAAGATATTCTAAATCCCGGCTTATCGAAAGTCAATGAAAGTATTTATGAGAATTTCGAGGATATTTTGAAAATTTACAACAAAGTTTTCGATTCGAAAATCCATCTGTTGGAATTATTGAAATATTTTCCTCAGAGTGGAGAAAAAACCGATTTTTCATTCAAGAAACTCAACCAATCTATCGAAATGTTGAATTATCGGAGAAATAAAGTATTTGAAGATTATATCAATCAGAGATTGAAATTTGAAAGCGTGAAATTCGATAAATGTTTCGATTTTATTAGTAATTCTACGATATTTAAGGAAAACGAAAATGTTCTATTTGATTTAGTAGAAGATATGAAATATTTCGAGAATCTGATAAAGGAATTTGTTGTGATCATGAACAATATGAAAGAAAGTATTGAGAGTGAAAGAGAGAAATTTTTCACAAATTTCCTCCAATCAGCTGTCGAACCGGTAAAAGTTTACGCCAATCAATTGATAACGCTTTTAGAAGATGATACATTATCCCGAGTGATTCCATGCAATGAATTGTCCACTTTCTACCTAGAAACCGTCAACGGATTGTGTACAAATCATATAGGTAGTTTCCTAGTATTTATGATGTCTGTTAATCTATATTTTACATTTGGAATAATAAATTCGATATTGCTAATGATTTCTTACTAAATCAAAATAGATGTCAATCAAGATATTTCCCTAGGACTTTCAGGAAGCTTTTGTGAATAAACGATTATAATTTTGATATAAAATCAGTAAACAGAAATAGTAAATGAAGCATATTAATAATTTTAGTTGTGGTAAATAACTAAACAAATATGCATCCATATAATGTTAGCAAATTCGTATTAATAAAATCAGGATTCAAACTTGATCTTAATAAGTTTAATAACCAACTCACTTTAATGACAAAGGATTCATACGATCTTGTATTTTAGTTTGATTAAATATTTGTCATATCAAAATTTCGAGCATGAATAATGCTCAAGTTATTTAGTCCTACTACATTTTCTCAGGGCTATTGCTACTGGTGAGCAGGTTGAGTACTGCACAATAATATTATACTATAAGCTCCCAGCACCCATTATCAGTTGTCATACGCACAAATTATCAAGGAAACATACTTTTGTTTTTGTATACTTTTAAAATAAACTTTTATTATTTTATTTTTTATTTAGTTTAGTCACAAAAAATTCACTTCAAAAGATCTTGTCCGTTTAGTTTGTGCCGGTAGGATGTTTTAAAATTATGACCCTGGGTAAAAGTTCAATGACGTATTGATCATATTACCATTTCGAGTGTGAACATAATAATATTTTTTATAGTAATAATTGCATATTAAAATATCAAATCCATGGGTAATCTTAAACCGGAAAAGGATTGTTATTGTATTTTTAATTATGAATAATCTATCATATGGTTCTATTTTAACAAAAATTAGTTAGTTTAATGCTAACTTTCTTAATTTATTTTGTTTAAACTAACCTCTCATTTTTATTTGTATTTCATATTTTGTGTAATTTTTTGGAGTTTGATTTTTTTTTCAATGTCTTCCATTCAAATAGAAGTATCTGATGAATGTAAAAATTGTTTTCTTAAGTGTTACGTTTCTATTTATTTGATAAATAACCAACAAATCAATAGATATTGAGGGATCTGATAACTTGCGGTTCCATCGTAAAATCCTTTTTCTGATTCAATAATATTCATTTGTCAATGACTTTAGGCTTGATTTATATTAAAAATTTAGAAGAACAGAGTACTGTATTTTCCACCATAATACGTACAAACCATACCACCATATTTATAATTCTATAATAAATGTCATTTATGTTTAAAAATTTTTTAATAGATTTAACTTACTTTGATATCAGGGAATATTTGATGTCTGCATTTGCATTTGAAATATATATGGCATATAGATGATGGACGGGAAAGTATTTTGGTATAGCCTGCGTGTTATATGATGGAAAAATACGATATATATATATATATATTCATGGGTAATCTTAAACCCGAAAAGGAAAATAAATTGTGAATAGTTTCTGTAATAAATCTCCGAGACCAATTGTGTGTTGGGCCAGAACACAAATTTCCTTGAAAATTTTTTAAATGTATCAGTAATATAGCACGAAAACCCAGCACGAAGATAACTTATAATACAACAACAACTAAGCACTCTAAAATTTGAGAGAATATAAATAAATATAAAATAAAAAAACATAAAAGTGTTGGGCCAGAACGTAAACGGCCTTCAAAAATGTTTAAATGGATCAGAAATACACACGCAAAAATAACACGCAATTTAAATAAACCTACTAAAGCATCAAGTAAACCATATAAAATCTGAGAAATAAAAGAATTAAATATAAAATAATAAACATAAAAATAAATTAAAATATTAACAAAATCCACCAAGATCCGCACGATACCTACACAAATACAACAAGAAAACACAACAAATTCGACGAAATTGAAAGAATCAATTAAAGTTCATTAAAGTGAAATTTAAATCGAAAAATTTGAATTAGCAATAATTCAATAAAAATTATAAATAAAAAATTATAAAAATAAATCGAAAAATAATAAAAATAAATAATAGAATTTGCTAGAAAATAACAAGGTCGAATTTTGTTTTACTGCATCAAATTTCACACGTCATACAAATAGGTATAAATACTGATCCATTTTCACATTTAACTTAACCATTTTGAAAATTTAACCATTTTTGAAAACTAACCATTTTTCAAACTGATTTAAAACCATTTTTGAAAATCTAAACCGTTTCTTCGAAACAACTGTATTTTCATTTGAAATTAATTTGAAGTTATTTTGGAAAACTATTTTCAAGACTATTTTAGAATCCGAATTTTAGGTGAGAAACATTTTGGTTGGAACCCTCTTTCCACGTCACGTCCATAGCATCTCTATAGAGCTCTGCTTGGTGGCGACGTGGGGAGAGAGGTATTTATATTATTTTATGTTATGCTATGATGTTTTTTTTCAATTTATGGAATGGTTAAAAATGGGTAACTATGTTGTTTTATAATTAATAAATATTATTAATATATATATAACTTGTTTTATATGTCTTTATAAATTATAAATTTTGAATGTCGAAATTTTTCCGGCCCACAGCCGACACATCACGCAAGATAGTAAAATCAACATAGTGCAGATGCATGTAAGTGCGTGGAAAATCGCCAATGATATGCACCCATTAAGACTCAGTGTGCGCAACGCAGCGGTCGTAACGTCAATAGTTATTCCTATAGCTGAAGCGAGAAATAAGGAAGAAGTCTCTGGCTGCTTCCTCGTTTCTCAATTCTGTAAAATCGACCTAAAATTATATTACAAACGGCTTAAAATCACCACACCGAGTAGTCCAGTGGGCACTCAGTAAATATAATATGAACACAAAATGCGCCTAAGGTCTATTAAAGGGAAAGGGTGCGGGGATAAAACAAATTAAAATCGTTGGTATAACTAATTGAAACCTATAATGTGTAATAAACTAATCATTGATATACTAAATTAACTGTAAAAATTAATTCGATAAATAATTTATTAACTCGATTAGATTAAATGATTGATTAATAATAGCGCCTGAATTAAATTGAATTTGTTTCACTTTTGAAAAAATCCAAAGGAATTTTGCGTAAATATACCCACTTTATGGTTAAATAATTGAAACAATTAAAGTTAACGTAGTTATAGATTAGAACCAAAATTTTCATATATTAGTTTATTGGTTAAATAGTTCCTCGGTTAATAAAAATACATTATTAAATTAAAAATCGATGCCGATCAACCAAGTCATTCAGTAATTAAAGTTAGACGATTCGAATAAAAGTAAAATAGTTCCCTTAGTAAAGCTCAAACTAGATTCATGAAGTTACAAGTATGAGGTTAATGTTAAAATAGTTTCGTAGAATTAAAATCAAGGTAGAATAAATTAGCAATGAGGTTAATATTGAGATAGGTTCACGGAATTAAAATAGAGGTTCAATAAATTAGTTGAAGCAATGATATTAATATAGTTTATAGAGTTGAAGTAAAGGTTGAAGTTGTGTAATAAAAGATAGGTGAAAAACTGAGTAACGAAACCGAACTAAGTTATCCCAACCGTCCCTAAACTCAAACTGGAATGATTTATAAGTTTATGATAAGGTTTTATAAAAATTAAAATAAGTTTAGAGATGAAAAACAAGATATGTGAATTATTGTTTAAATTACATTAATGTCATTATAAAAATCAACGTTTCAAAAATGAGAAAAACTTTTTTATTTTAAAAACATACAAAATCGTTACTCACAAAGTAATCGAACGCATAAAAATCCATAAGAGAAAATATTCCACTAGCATAAAGTCCGTCAAGATTTCGAACGTATTGTACTGATTCCCTTAAAAAATGGCGATAAGATATTCAAGTCAATTTGCAGAATAACTTACCGAATAGATTTTCGACGAATTCGCCAATCGATAATTCTAAAATGAGATATTGTCAATCACCGGATGTAACTATATAATCTTACTTCCTTTCCACCGTTCAAATCGCGATATCCGCCGGAAGTTGCACCAAACGTACGTCGACGCTCCAGCGAATCGATATCCGCTCTCGCCTTCCGACGATCATTCGATTATAACATTCGGTGAACAAAATTGACGTTGATATTGGATTTAGAAAATCCATGAGTTTATATCACAGGATGAGACGATAAAAGTTACTAGGTTTAATGATTAAATGTTATATTGGAAAATCTAAAATTAAAAATCTAAGTAAACGAATAAAATAGAATACAGGTATCAAATCTTTAAAACCCCTACTTACACTCGACGCTACCCCATCGACATAGACGCTATCCTTAAAATCAACTCGGCAATTTCTTGATATCATCTTGCTTAATTAAATAAAATAAGTGGATCAATAGCCTTACCTCATGTAAACGTAATCACACCAACATAGTACGCCCGTTTCAAAAGCACTCCAATCAGATAGAAAGCCACTAGAACTCAACAAAATTAAATCAGATGACACTCGACAGTGACATAAGCCCTGTTTGTTTAATGATTTAACATGATAAAGTTAATGGAGTTATTAATAGAGCGTTTTATATATGCCACACGAACAAAACTCCAGACGAAGCGTAGGGAAGCAGAGTCAGTCAACAACTCAACCGACCACAGCAGATCCGATACATCAATCATGGCAGTATCCGACTGCTTGGAGAATATTAGACGTAGAGAAGGAGCCCTGTGATATCCCAGAAAGACAGTATCCAGCAGCAGAAACCTACACCAATGCACAGAACCTCCTCACCCAGTGGGAAAGGGTGCAGGAGCAAGTAGATCTGCAGGTGGTTAAGGCGAGGATGTACCTTGCAAACGTGGTAGAAGACATCATCGCCGGGCGGATCGCCATCACCTATCCACCTCGCCCAGTCCGAGATACCCGAAGACCCTACACAGTGGAGGCTCTCCGACGAAGCCTGAAACGATACTGTCCCAAGGAATGACTCAATCCTGACATTTTCTGTAGTGGATAATTGAAAAATATTAGCAATTTGTGTGTTCTTTTTTGTGTAATTGGAATTATTTACAATTTTGTTTAAATGAAATAGATGATTCTTTAACTCGAGCAATAATAGATAAAATAATCTGTTTAATTACAGCGATGTCGTCATTACGAATTTTGCAAACGGAACTGGACCACGCGAGACAAGCAAACACCGAATTACTCGCCCAGATTATCCAATTAACGCGAGAAATGCAACATATGAAAGCAACATGGACGGATCCCGCAAAGACAAAAGCAATTTACCATCGACTCACAGCGGCCCAGAAAGGCTGGGAAGACGAACGGCAACTCAACCAGAGTCTGCGTACGCAGATTCGGGGACTCGAAGTCGCCCTAGCGGTATGCCGAGAAGGTGAAGCGGTAACTTACCCGCTCATTTTCGCCCCAACCCAACTGCCACAGACAACCACCAAGCCAGCAGAACAATCCATCACTACAACCAACAACCGTCGACCGGGACGTAAGGAACGTGCCCGACGTCGTGCAACACAACTCCAAAACATCAAGCAATAAATGATCATGTGTTTAGATCGAATAGAATAGTTTTAAGCTTAGTTGAATTGTTATTTTAATATAACCGTACGCCAACATGGCCAATTCGTTCTACAGTCGATTAAGAACTAATCCTGCATAGTTACGAGGGACAGAGCAAAGCGAGCACAGGTCTTCTATCGACAGCTCGTGAACCCGAGGGTTGTCCGAGCAACTATAGTACTAGCACATGGTACTCAATTTTTGAGGGCAATCCACCACTTGAACACATTACCAACGTTGCCTAGCAACGGGTGCCAAGTGGCGATCAGTATCATTTTGTATGGCGTTACTAGGGTAGCCATAAAGATAAGCAAGATTTGAAACCCTGTAACCCACCAAAAGCAAAATAAAAAGATGCATCAAGAACCTCACCAAATTTACATAAAAAATAACATAATAACAAGAAAATTTGACTGAAAACCGACAAGTTATATAAAAGTAAAACATTAATGAATTAAATGAGTAAAAATAAAATATTTTTGGTTGAAAAAATCCAATTAAAATTTTAAAAATAAATTGCCAATTTAAATTAAGAAAATAATAAAAATTTAATTTAGATAACACAAATAATTTCAAGGTCAAATTTTGTTTTATCTCAATAAAAATAACACTCAAGGTTAAGGTCAAATTGTAGGTATATATACTGATGTGTTTTGAGAAATTATCAACACTTATTTTGCAGGTTTTACTTTGCAGTTGTATTTTTCTAAATTTTAGTTGGTGTGCGGTACAACTGTGAGCCGTGCGCTCAGGCCATTAACACTGGTAAGTGTTTTGTCTTGACACGACAACTCTCAGTTGGTGTGCATTGACTTATGATTTAAAAATGAAGGTGTACCTGCTATATGAATGACTTCACTATGAATTTATTGATCAATAAAGATTAAATGACTTGTGATGATGCGAGTGGACGATGTTTATGCTAATTTATGAACTTCCGATTACTATGTGAGATGCCGAATAAACAATTTTTATGCATCGAAACTTTTATCCAACTTATATGGTAATATTTATTTATTTTTTGACCCACAGCCAAAACATACCACAAGATAGCAAACTCCACATAACAATTCGAGAAATGTAAGTGCAGGTTCGTCCGCCAATATCTCATGATCGTGAAGATTCTGCGGTGCGTAACGCTGGAATCTAAACTTCAAATCATAGAACTAAATAGCGAAAGCAAGTAGCTCGAGAGTGTGTCTTTTGGCTCATCTTTCTTGCACTCAATTTCGATAAAATCGACATAACATTTTAAACGACAATCGGCTCAAAATCACTAACACCGAGTAGTCCAGTGGGCACAACTAGATCATAAGTAGAAAGAAAAAGAAATGGTAGTGGGGAAAATTGCGAAATCGTTGCAACAGTTAAAATGAAAAGCCATCGGAAAAAGATTAATCCGAAAGACTAAAATCCTGAAAAAGGAATAATTTAAATAATATGTAAAAACTAAACAAATCATTTTGAGTTGAGATGGAAAATATGGGCGGAACGCTGCGCAAATTTTCCGAAATAAGTAAAATACTTTATCATAAAACTTTAAAATAAAGGCAGAAAGCTGCTCAAATTTTCCGAATTAATTAAAATACTTAATCGAAAATTGTAAAGTAAAAGTGGAGCGCGGCTCAATTGTTTGTATAATATTCTGATAAAACTGAGAAATAAGGGCGGATCCCTACTAAAAATGTAATAATAACAATGATAATAGTAATGATAATAGTAATTATATTAATAATAATAATAATAATAATAATAATAATAATAATAATAATAGTAATAATAATAATAATAATAATAATAATAATAATAACAATAATAATGTTGGGCCAGAACACTAGTTTGTTTAAATGAATCGGTAACAGCACGCAAACATAGCACGCAGTTTTAAAATCAGACCCTTTAAACACCAAGTAACCATGCAAAATATGAGAAAAGAAATAATTAAAATATAAAATTAAAAAAATAAAAATAAATAAAACTATTAACAAAATGCATCAAGATCAGAACGAAATAAACATAAAAATAACATGAAAACACGGCAAATTTGACCAAAAATTGACAATTTAATCAGAGACAAGAGTTCATGAAATTGGAACTAAAATAAAATAATTTGAATTAGAAATAATTCAATTATTTGTTAAAGGAATAAATTGTCAAAATATATATTAAAAAATTAAGAAATTAAAGTTAGAAAATACAAAGAAATTCCCAAGGTCAAATTTTGTTTTAATATATCAAAATTAACACGCAAGGTTAGGGTCACAGAATAGGTATATATACCGATTCATTTTTCACATAATTTCAATGATTTAATCACTCAGTTTTGAGGAACTTGAAGCAAGCACTTTTATTCTGAAACTCTATTTAAAAAAGTAAGCAAGAATGACTTACTGAGATAATTTTTGTGTGATGCTCATTTCATAAAAAATGGAATCGATTTCACTATTTATCAAATATATGCTATAACTAATATAAACGTTTTTCAAAGTCGAAATTTTTCCGGCCCACAGCCACACACCGACAAGTTATTAAAATCTGACATATCATAGTCGAGCAATGTAAGTGCGGTGTAAGTCCGCCAACAGCTCGTGCTCGTGAGAGATCTCGCCGTGGGTAACGACGGACTCGAACAGTCAATTCATATACCGTTATAGGGGCAGCAAGGAGATCGGGAGACAATCTTTTGATTGCCTACCTTTCTACCTACTCCCAAAAATTCGACCAAAATATCTCTACACATCGGCTAAAATATTAACACCGAGTAGTCCAGTGGACACTCTTAAAATCTAACTTCGACACACAACTTTCCTAGAATCAACTTGAGGATTAAAGGGAACGGGTTGGCGGAAATTGATGCATCAAATTCTTGTTAACTAAAAATTTTTAAGGTCGATAATAAAATAAAAGTACGGAGTCGCTGAATAAATCATCAATAATAATAATACGCAAAGATAGCTGAGAATTATAATGGGGGGGGAGACCCAAAATTCTATAAAAATAAAATTTTGCCTTCGCTACTAAATTCTAGAAATAGTTGAATACGATAAAAGCTTCACAAATTTATAGTTTACTAGAAATAAAAACCCCGATAATCGAGTAAAAATGTTGCCCCAACAACTATAGGCCGTAATTAACCACCAAAAAATCCATTTATTAAAGCATAAAATGAACAACTCATATAGTATTACGAACACGTACCACCAAATTTATCCGCAGCAGTGATAAGTCAGACTTAGTTGATGTTTCCAAATCGAAAATCGCGGTTAGTTAGAATAGATAGTATAAAATTATGACACTCAATATAATGCAAATAAGGGCTCAAAATATCAACCTCATCAACAATAACTTAAACATTTATTTAATCAAAGCTAGGAAAAGTCCAAAATTCTGAAGGAGTGCTAATGGGAGACGGAGATTCATTGTAACATCTGACGAATTTTTGGAAAAGAACCCAGTGACATGGACGATGAGAACAATCATTTGAGGGGCGTTTTCCTGAACGGTGCGGAACCTAGTGATCAAATTAGTAAATAGGAATTACAAGTAAAATAACCAAACCTACAATAATTCAATCCATGTGAACTACAAGGCGAGCGTTGCATAATGACGGCCGAAAAATTATGGCGAAATTGCCTCTGCTAAAGATTGAAATATAAAAATTAACGAAAAGGAATCAGTCAAGGATTATTAATCCATTTTTCTTTTCTTCTCAGAGTTAATCGATAAGGGAAGGGAAACACCGCCTCCAGCAGCAAATCCGGTAAATCCAACATGCCTGGCGGATCGATAAAAGGAAATAGAAAATGTACAGCGATAAATTCTCTACACTGCAGACAGGAGTCGATCAGATATTGAATTGCGATCAATAGAAGGGCTGAAATGGAAATTGGCCAATCACATCTCGCCAAGTAAATTAACACTGCCACGTGGCGGCACACCGCAGTGATAATATAAATACAACGACAAGATCCTCGGAAACAGAATTTACTAGAAAAATCTACCAACAATGTCCGAATTAACAGGCGAAAAGAGAAAGGAGAAAAACCGTCCGACCGATAGTAGAGAACCTCGGGTTCAATCGTGCTCCGTCAATCTCTCCCCAAAGTACAACCAACAAAGGATAAACCACCAGGATAATGCAACAAGTACGGCTACTTCAGCCCACCATCTTATTTAGGATGAAATAATAAATATTTAATGCAGTTTTGTTGGAGTTTTGGATAAAATCCCGTACAAGGAGTGACTTAAGTGCACTATAAACTTGAAACATTTTCCTTTTGGTTACATAACAAAACTTCTTCTTTACGTCATAGACCTTTCCTCTTCTCAGCGAGTAAATTTGCGATCAAAGGTTCTACCACGATATATCGATCGTTAATCTAAACCCACCGTTACGATATTTTTATGAGTAGAATATTATCTAATAATTACCAGAATGCGCGTCATCTACATGATTGATTAATTTCCATGAACTGTGTAGTAAGATTTTTTCTAAAAAATAACATTTTAAAAATCTTTTATGGTGACCTATTATATTTGATAAGTATTCCCGCATTTTATGAAGTTACGGATTGATTTTTTTGGTAATCATCGAGATTCTTAAGTGAGTAAAAAACAACTTTAAATTATAATTTATTTAGAAAACCAAATTTAATACGTCAACTTGGCCTAATGATCTATTTTCTTGGAGAATTAGAGGTGACAACTTGTTAATATCCTAATGATTTTTTTGGAAATGGAAATGTTCTTCACTAATTTCTATGGTAATTATTAATTTTGCTAGTTGAAATCCTATCGGAATAGTAGTTTGAAATCTTAACAAATTAATAAACAAATAAATTTGAAACATATTTTTGGATAATGGATTTTTTTCGTTTTTCTTAAAGGTAATTTTCAAGGTTTATTATAAAGTTCTACCGACATTTTGTCTTGATAAGAAATTTCACTCATTAACCCAATTAAAGATTTTGAAGATTGATAGACCGTTATTATCATGAGTTTTGTTGACACGCCCTATTCAAATTTCTTTGTCATCTTTTTTACATCCAAAGTTAAAGGAGGTTACTTGTTAAAGCCGGAGTAAATAACCCCAACCTAGGCTGATATGGTTCTACCATATAATTTTACTGGTATTATAGATAACGTAACTCATCGAAAAGCAGTTTTTATTATTTCTGTTTTGACATTCACAGGTACTCCACATAATGGCTGGGAAGATGCAGACCGTACCACTCTGACGGTGCCGACCAGGTTTGCCAGCCGATATCGACAGGCTCTGTGGGATCGAGGTTATACCATATCAACTTATGGTACCCCCGATGGCCGAAGCGCAGGACTGACGAGCTGGGAGGCGATATTGAACTTCCCAGTGTCCTGACTAAACGGGAGCCAGGCCGGAATCTCGCGCGCGAAATCCGACAGAAGGAAGAATACGAGTTAGTAAGACGAGCATAGATCTTCTAACGGTAGCTCGCTGAACCAGCTGTAGACCGGGTCATATCAGTTTTGGAAACAAAGCTCACATTTGACGGTCGCAGAACCATTGGTTACAGTACCAACGTTGCCTAACAACGGGTAACCAGTGGCAGGTAGTTAGCATTATTATGTTTGGAGTCAAGGCCATATCGATCACTAGCCAGTAACCCCACAATAATAATAATAATAATAATAATAATAATAATAATAATAATAATAATAATAATAATAATAATAATAATAATAATAATAATAATAATAAAATATAATAATAATAATAATAATAATAATAATAGTAATAGCAGTGATAGTGAATTAGAATAATACATATAATAGTAACAATGATAATGCTAGTAACAATAATAGGGAACATAGTAGTTATAATACGGATAAGAGTAAGAGAGATACTGTGAGAATCTTTAACATAACAAACGGTGTACAGGCCGTAGTAAAATCAATAATACAAACAACGATTAGAAGGACTAAAGGAATGGACATAATCGTAAAATGATATAGCAGTATGGATTAACATTCGGATGAGATAGGAGAATAATGGGACCTAAAAATCGAAATCGAGCACAGCCTTCTATCGGCAGCTCGTTGGACCCATGGGTCGTTCTGTCAATTATAGCATTAGTAATAGCGCTCACTTTTTGCGGAATATCTACCCCCTCGAACACAGTTCAAACGTTGCTTAGTAATTGGTGCCGAGTGGTAAGCGAAAATATTTGTATGGGGTTGTCTGGGTAGCAACCATATAATTTCAAAATCTCAACGCCCAGAAACCCACCATGTGCTACGCGTTACACATATAGTTGCTAAGAGAAATAGCCGTAGGTATAGAGATTACAGATTCTAATAATTTGGCGTATTTCTGTAACATACAACTGTTGGATTTATAACAAAACTTGAATAAAGATAACCAAATTTTGAAATTATCAAAAGCAATTAAAATTAATTAAAATTTCGAAAAAAAAAAAAATCAATATTTTTCGGGGGAAAAAGTGGTAACCGGTGGCAAATTTGATAGTGATGGTGGGTTACAGGGTTTCAAATCTTGCTTATCCTTCTAGTTGCCCTCGTAACGCCATACAAAATGATTCTGATCCACTTGGCACCCGTTGCTAAGCAACGTTGGTAATGTGTTCAAGTGGTGGATTGTCCGCAAAAATTGAATATCATCGCTAGTACTGTAATTGCTCGGACAACCCTCGGGTTCACGAGCTGTCGATAGAAGACCTGTGGTCGCTTTTGATTCTTAGGTCCCATTATTCTCCTATCTCCTTCAAATGTTAACCTATACTCTCATATCATTCATTGTTATGTCTATTCGCATAGTCCTTCTCCTTGTTGTCCATGTCGAAGATTATTCTTTGGCCTGTACACCCTTTGTTATGTTAAATACACCCACATTATATCTTTCATCCTTATCCCGATTTTAACTACAATGTTTCCCATTATTATTACTAGCATTATCGTTGTTGCTATTATGTATATTACCTTTCTTAATTGTCACTACTAATACCTTTATTATTATTTTTATAGCTATAACTACCATTATATTTATTGTTATCGTTACTATGATTATTACTATTATTATTATTATTATCATAATTATTATCAATCATTACTACAAATACCATGATTATTATTATTATTACCATTATTATTATTATTATTATCATTATCATTATTATTATTATCAATATTATTATTATTATAATTACCATTACCCTTATCATTATCGTTATATTTATTAAGATTTTGTAGGGATCCGTCCTTATTCCTCAGCGTTAAAAATTGTTTATTGATATACAACATTAGCCGTAGTCCATCTATATTTTTCGGTTTTCGATAAAGTATTTTTGTAAACTAGAAAAGTTTAGCAGCGTTCCGCCCTTATTTTACGGTTCATCCCTATTCTACAGTTTTCGACAAAGTATTTTCATTGACTCGGAAAATTTGAGCAGCGTTCCGCCCTTATTTTACGCATTCAATTTTTGCGTTACTATTTTTGTTAAGTATTTGAATTAGTTCGGAAAATTTGAGCAGCGTCCCGCCCATATTCTGCGCCTCAACTCAAATTAAATTATTTAATTTTTATTTAAAAACATTATTTTCATGATTTTGGTCGTTCGGATTAATCTTTTTCCGATGGCTATCCATTTTAACTGTTGCAACGATTTCGCAATCTTCCCCGCTATCCATTCCCTCCTTTTGTCCTTAAGATCTATTTATGTTCATATTATAGTTAATGAGTGCCCACTGGACTACTCGGTGTTAGAGATTTTGAGCCGATTGTTGTTAAAAATTTATGTCAATTTTACAGGAAACGGATGGTGAAGGAGTAGCCAAGGGATTACTCATTTACCCTCCAATTTCCCCTATGTACGGATAATATTGACGTTCCAACTCCTGCGTTCCGCACGCTGAGCCTTCACGGGTACATATCATTGGCGATTTTCCACGCTCTTACACAAATTTGTATTATGTAGATTTTGCTTTCTTGCGTTATGTGTTGGCTGTGGGCCGGAAAATAACAAATAATATTTTACCATAGCATTTGGAATAAAAGTTTCGATGCACTAAGGCTGTAGATATAAAATATTTATTCAGCATATTACATCGGCTACATACATTTGAAATTCATTGTATCCATTCCATAAAATTTACTTCAAAAATCCCATAAATTTAATTCGATAAATCATCTATAAATTCAATTGGGAAAAACAAAATTATCCATAAATTTAATCTGAAAAATCATCCATAAATTCAATTGAAAAATTACCCACAAATTTGATTCAAAAAATCATCCATAAATTCAATTGGAAAAACAAAATTATCCATAAATTCAATTTGAAAAACAAAAATCATCCATCAATTCGATCTGAAAAGTCATACATAAATTCAATTGAAAAATTACCCATCGATTCCCTTCGAAAAAATCAATTAATAATATTGCACCAGTTGAGAGTGATCGTGTTCAGGCAAAACACTTGCCCGTGTTAATTGCCTGAATGCACGGCTCTCAACCAGTTATACAACCAGTTATACAGTTCTATAATGAAAATTTTCCTCCGAAAAATAAGACTGACAATTTGTGAAAACACATCGGTATTTATACCCATAATTTGGCCTTAACCTTGCGTGTTAGTTTTACTGCGATTAAACAAAATTCGACTTTGAAATTATTTATGTTATCTAAATTAAATTTTTATTTATTTCTTAATTTAAATTGGTAATTTATTTTTAACATTTTTAATTAAATTTATTCATCCAAAAATATTTTATTTTTATTCATTTAATTCGTTAATTTTTAATTTTATATAAATGGTCATTTTACGGTCGAATTTTCTTGTTATTATGTTATTTTTTATGTAAATTTCGTGCGGTTCTTGATGCATTTTGTATTTATTTTATTTTATTTTTATGTTTTTGATTTTATATTTATTTATATTCTCTCAGATTTTAAAGTGTTTAATTGGTGTTGTATATTGTATTTTAAGTTATCTTGGTGCTGGGTTTTCGTGCTGTATTACTGATGCATTTAAACAATTCTCAAGGCTATTGGTGTGCTGGTCCAACAGTGAAGACGAATAAAATATTATTAGACTGAGATAAGGTATATTTAAGGGTCGGGAGCCCAAAAACAAATTAGTTAACTAATTTAATTATTTACCGACGAACCCATTAATCAAGGGCCGCCGAGCTGAACGTCAGCCTAATGTGTTTCCCGGCATTAGCGAAACGGGCAATAAATTTTGCGAAAGTGAAAATTGTTTGTTAATAGTAATCCAGATTAATGGTAATCCAAAAACTATAAAAGCATCTGACAACAAAATAAGTTGCCAGTTGGTCGGAGCGCTAAAATAACGAGTCGAAGGAAAAGAACGAATAGTCGTAAATCGATAAAGTTAATCAGATTGCAGTTGAATTTACATCGTTATACCCTTAGGGTGTATACGATAAATAAATTATTGTGTATCGTGGTGAATATTAGCCAATAAAGATTTCTTTGTTGTGATTTTGTCTTATTGTTGGGCCAGAACGTAAACGGCCTTGAAAAATGTTTAAATGGATCAGAAACACACACGCAGACACAACACGCAATTTAAAATAAACCTGAAAAACACCAATTAAACCATATAAAATCTAAGAAATAAAAGAATTAAATATAAAATAATAAACATAAAAATAAATTAAAATATTAACAAAATGCACCAAGATCCGCACGATACCTACACAAATACAACAAGAAAACACGACAAATTCGACGAAATTAGAAAAATCAATTAAAGTTCATTAAAGTGGAACTTAAATCGAAAAATTGAATTAGCAATAATTCAATAAAAATTTTTAAATAAAAAAATTATAAAAATAAATCCAGAAATATTAAGATTAAAAAATAGAATTTGCTAGAAAAGAACAAGGTCGAATTTTGTTTTACTGCATCAAATTTCACACGTCACACAAATAGGTATATATACTGATCCATTTTCACATTTAAAAAAAAAACAAACCAATTTTGAAAAACTAATCAATTTTTGAGATTGTTAGAACTGTTTTAAAAACCATTTTTCGAAAGAAAACCATTTTTTACGTATCTGGAAACCTTTTTAGGTAAGAAGCATATTGGTTGGAACCCTCTTTCCACATCACGTCCTTGCATCTCAATGGAGCTCTGCTCGGCGTTGATGTGGGGAGAGAGGTATTTATGTTGTTTTATGCTCTATTTTATGATTTGATGTTTTATGGAATGGTTAAATGGGGTAAATTTATTTGTTTTATGCTTAATAAATTTTATTAATATGTATAACTTAGTTTATATGTCTTTATAAATTATAAATTTTAAATGTCGAAATTTTT
The DNA here is from genome assembly GCA_022537955.1 of Schmidtea mediterranea. Classification (NCBI taxonomy): domain Eukaryota; kingdom Metazoa; phylum Platyhelminthes; order Tricladida; family Dugesiidae; genus Schmidtea; species Schmidtea mediterranea. The sequence goes on along the minus strand of CM039679.1, from coordinate 295,362,730 downwards.
CCGGCCCACAGCCGACACATCACGCAAGTAAATAAAATCAACATAGTACAGATGCATGTAAGTGCGTGGAGAATCGCCAATGATATGTACCCGTGAAGACTCAGCGTGCGCAACGCAGCGGTCGTAACGTCAATAGTTATTCCTATAGCTGAAAAGAGAAATAAGGAAGAAGTCTCCGGCTACTTCCTCGTTTCTCAATTCTGTAAAATCGACCGAAAATTATCTTACAAACGGCTTAAAATCACCACACCGAGTAGTCCAGTGGGCACTCAATAAATATAATATGAACATACTATGCCTTAAGGTCTATTAAAGGAAAATGGTACGGGGACAACGTAAATTGAAATTGCTGATATAACCACTTTCGTGTCAATGCCAAAAAAAAATAAATTTAATAAAGTTATGATTAATAGGAAATAAAATCTTAATTGTAAAATGATTTGATATAGTTTACGAGATATAAAAGTAAAATCTAGTTTGTAACGAAAAATTAGTAAAGTTTAATAAAGAATAAAACCTTGTTTGTAAAGTAAAATTAATCAAGTTTTATTTGTAAAGCAAGTAAAGTTATGATCAATACGAAAATAAAATCTTATTAGTAAAGTAAATTTGATACAGTTAATAGCTAATACGGAATTAAAATCATACCTACAAAGTAAATTCGCTAAAGTATATGATTATCCCCAAATCGAGATCATGTCTGGAAGGTAAATAAAGTTTACGACCAACAATAAATTAAACTCTGATAGTGAAGCGAAATAAATGAAGTCTATGATTAACAATAAATAAGGAACCTCTGTTCGTAAAGTAAATTCGGAAAAACTTATGATCAACAATAAAATGAAACCTTATTTAGATAGATTCGACAAGTTAAAGTTATGTTGTAATTAAGCAAAGCTTAAAAACTACCAATAAATTAGAATCATGTTCTAGGTAACTTAATTGAAATTTATAACGACTAATAAGCTATAACCATGCAGTAGTAAATTAGACAGGGATTTTTCCGAATTGACTCAAAGGAATAAAGTTAGGTGTAAACTAAATTATGGTTTAACTGGGATTTAATAAACCGAGTAGCTAATTCAAGAAATATAATAACAAGTAGATGACCAGTAATGAGTAAATAGTTATTAGATAAGGGTAAGTCTCGACCCAAGTGATCAATTAGAAATAATATTAATAGCTTCCTTAATTAAATTGTCATACTGCGCTTAGGCAAGGCTAAAATGATCTCCCAACAAGAGAGGTACCACGTTAACCGAAACCAATTACTTTAGCAAATGAGACGACATAGATGTGGCGAATTCAAATTGACAATAATCTCTAACTCGACAACTTAAACGTTAAACCAGATAAAAATCCAAGTTGATCAGACGTAACACGAATTGTAAACCAAACCGCCATAAAATCTAAGCAATTAGTAAAATAATAAAAATCCATTTTTACTTTACGAAAAGTCGACTTTAAGAAATGTTTTATTAACGACAGTACACTGAAAAACTCACCAAAGTTCGATAATATTGGAAACGTCCTGACCAGATGATGAGAAAACCCTCCATCCGAGGAAGTTAATAAATTCCAAAGGTATGGGTAGCATAGTATTGCGACGAGATCCTCAAACGCTACGACGAGTGGCAGATACGTCCGTAAATAAACCGATTAGAGTGTGACATTAATAATTCCGAGACGATCGAATTAACTGAGTAGACACATCAGTTGACTTAATTAGCATAATCCACCAATCACTTCTAAAATTAACTAGCTAATGAGTACCCGTTCGGTCGTTAACATAAACACAATGATAAACATTTTCATTATCATGCGCTAGAAGTGACCAATTTAAATACCAATTTGACTGACGAACTGGAACCCCGCATAAATTAAATTGAGGGACTAATCTTCACCATGTTCACCCTTCACGACCCCCAGAGCGGATGACGACGTTCCCCAAACGTTAAATCAAGTTATCAACACATGCGATTTTTTAATATCCATTAAAAGTCCCACAGATGAACCGAGTCCAGAAGAACCCCAATGTTAGCCGCTAAACACGCCAAATCTTGGACCTATATACATAAACGCACTTTAACTAATACAGCGAAAACCTTTCCCCATAATATTATTTTCTAAATTAATTCCCAATTGTTGCAGAACATGTCCATCAATCCGACCACCGCTCAATCAACTGGGAAAAAACGCTCGAGAATGATATTACGAACCACAGACGCAATAGAAGGACCCCGGTCACAGTGGCCTTATTCTATCCCTCGGGAAGCACGGGATCCGAGTAGTAACCCACTCGAACCAGTGAGACAACAATATCCAGCCGCCGAAATCTTTGCTAATGCGCAGGAACTCCTTACCCAGTGGGAGCGGGTGCAGGAGCGGGTGGATCTGCAGGTAGTCAGGGCAAGGATGTACCTTGCCAATGTGATGGAGGACATCCTTGCCGGGCGAGTCACAGTCGCATATCCACACCGTCCGGTGAGAGATACGAGGCGACCCTACACGGTGGAAGCTCTCAAAAGAAGCCTGGAACGATGCTGCCCGGACGATTGAACTAACGGACAAATTGATGTAGTGATTTGATAATAATTAGAACTGCGTGTATTTCTTTTCTTATATAACTGAAAATGAACTTTCGATTTGTTTGAAAGATTGAAACATTTAGACCAATCATAAATTGACGTGTAACAACCCATTTAATTTCAGTAATGTCCTCTCTAAAGATCCTGCAAGCCGAACTGGACCGCGCGAGGCAGACAAATGCAGAGTTACTCGGTCAGGTCCTGCAATTAACTCGCGAGGTACAGCAGGTCAAGGCTACCTGCTTAGACCCGAAACGGACAAAGCTACTTTATCAACGGCTCACTGCGGCTCAAAAAGGCTGGGCCGAAGAACGCCAGCTCAATCGGAGTCTGCACACGCAAGTCCGGGGTCTAGAGGTTGCCCTAGCAGCCTGTCGGGAAGGGGAAGCGGTAACGTATCCGCTCATCTTCGCCCCTTCCCAACTACCGAGTCAACGCAGTGCCGCACCAAGCTCCGAGGTGCCAGCCATTCAATCGACTATTCGCCGGCCGGGACGCAAGGAACGGGCTCGACGCCGAGCCGCACAAGCGTCAAGTCACCAAACTTAACTTATCATCGATATTCATACCCTTTGTTGTTAAATAAATTAGCTTTCACGTGTTCAGTCATAGAGGGGTAAGCTAGAAACCATTTACCTTAACCAGTCTAAATTTAGTTCGCATTCTGCGTAAGGGACCGAGCAAAGCGAGCATAGGTCTTCTATCGACAGCTCGTGAACCCGCTGGTTGTCCGAGCAACTATAGTACTAGCACATGGTACTCAATTTTTGCGGTCAACTAACCACTTGAACACATTACCAACGTTGCCTAGCAACGGGTGCCAAGTGGCGATCAGTAACATTTTGTATGACGTTACTAGGGTCACCAGGAGGATAAGCAGTGTTTGAAACCCTGTAACCCACCATTATTGATTATTGAACACGGATCGAGAGACCTATTCATCTACGAATATTTAATATCCCAACACAATTGTTACCATTTACATGTGTAAAATTGATATCACCGAACAGATGTAATCTATTTTCTAGCTATAACTATATATAATATTTACGAATAATTAAACTTATTGAGAATTAAATTTTGTTAAGCTAATCTCGTAAAACAATAATTTTTTATTATAATTTTTCAAATTAATTATTTGAATCTGAAAATATTTTGAACTATCTTTTAGTTTATAATTTTTGTCAATTAAAAAGTGAAAAAAATTAATTTTTGAAATGCTTGTTTAAATAACTATATCATGGTGATAGATATCTGAACAATTTAAAATGATAGAAAATTCAATATTAATATCTGATAAAAAGTTATGGATTAAAAAAATTAATGAAAATCTAAATGGTATTTTGAAAGTTTTTAATCAACAACAAAGTAAATTTTCGTCTGAAAATTTGAGTGATCTTAAAGGAATGATAAGTTGTTTACAGGAACTTGTATGAAATAATTTACGTAATCAACGATATTAATTATTATTTAATTAGGAAAATGAACGCTTTATTGCTCATAGTGTTTGGGAAACAGAATCAATAAAATATGAAGCTTTGAGAAATAAATTAGTTCATTATCCTATTGAAATAACCGAAGAAATTGAAAGTAAAGATTATTTATTAAAAATTAGTTTAAAAAATATTTCAAAATTATAATAATTATTTATTATTATATAATATAGTAACTATTTATACATGAAATCAATATAAGCCTTATGATACCCACTATAAATCCCAATATTAGACAAGTAAATTAATAAATGATCATAGTTTTTTCTTAAAATATTGACACTGAAATGGAAGGGTTTTTGAAGCTGTAAAAAGTCGTGCAAACATTGTAAACTGAAATTATCTTTTTTTGTATGAATTTCACCAGTTTTTAATTAAAGTTTTAAAATTCTATAAAAATTAGTTAAGTGTCGTTATTTTTATCGTGGATTTTTAATCGTTCAAAAGTACATGCTTATAAGGTCTTGTGTTCTGATTCCCCCCTCTCTCTCTTTCCTAAGTAAAACGATTAATTATGAACAATTCACACACCTAAAACGAGCTATTTGGGAATTGCAGTCTTCGCTGATATGATATTTAATGTTAAAAGCCGTTTTCTCTTGCTCTTCTTCTGCTAATGCAACCTAATAGTATGCTTGTCCCAGATCTAAAGAAGAAAAGAATTTGGATCCTGATAGGTTAGCAAATAACTGAGATATGTTGAGCATAGGAAAAGATTCTATTTCTGTGACCTTATTCAAATGTTGATTGTCTACGCACATCCTTATTGAGCCGTCTTTATTTCCAACTATGAACAATGGTGAGTTCTATGTACTTTTTCATCATCTTATAGCTTTTGTAAATTATTTTATCGTATCGTCAATATTTTGCTTTAGATGAATCGGTTATCGTTTTGGGAACTGCAATGTTGAATTCCCAGATGTCTTAATTCCATGCTCAACAATTCTTGTGAATCCTAAATCATATTTAGCTGTCACACATATTGATTTGTTGAAAATTCATTTTTCATCAATTTATTTTTCGTTTTTTGTCTTTTTTCGTCGTCAGTATAATTACTAATCTGTCTTGGATACAATAATGTTAATTTCCATCAACTGTACTCCAAATGCTTTCAAAGTATCTACTCCACCAATAAAACCTGGAAATATATTTTTAATAACAATCATTCTGATAATCCTCATTTAATTGTTCCAAAAAACATTTATTTCTGTGAATCCCTGTGGTTTCTAACTTCTTGAAAAAACTCTATATATTTTGATTTCACTACTGCTTCACCTTGGACTGCCAACTTTATTCCATTTTTCCTTATTCATCACTGTAATCGAAGCTCTGTAATCCCACAACATCTTAATCTTAACATCATTCATCATCATCTTGCTACATTCTCTTCCATCTTATGCCATATACCTCATTCCTTCTACTCCGTCATTCCGATTTCCATTTTTTACAACCATATTGACGAAATGTATGCAATAGAGTTACTCGTGTTTTATTAATTTTCCACATCATGAATTGCATAATCATTAATTGATTCTCTGGTTTCTACACCATCAGAGCAATTTCTTTCATTTTCTTCATCATGCACATAAGCAATATTTTTTTGTTCTCATAACTATGCTATTCTTTCGTATCTAATACGCGCATATTTTCCGCAGCAAAAACACTAATTCACCGTTTCTTGGTTCAGGAAAGCCTCTAGATCGATTGTATAATCTCTTTCCGATATGTCTAAGCGATACCGTTGGTGTCCATCTCTGCATATTCCGTTCGACTGCATGATTTATTTCTGAAATATGAATTATCCGGTAAAATCTCTCTTCTGTAATTGACTTTACTTAGTAATTCATTGGTATTAACTCTATTTTTTTCTCTTGTAAACGCTTCTGGATTTCTTCTTGTTGCTTCTGCGTAACTGTTCTTCAGTTTTTTCTTTTGATTTCACTTTTTCGTAAATTTTTGACAGTTGATTACATTCTTCTGCAGTCATCGTTGGTTTTGTTGTTAGTGCATCTTTTAATCTTATGTATCTGATCCGTCCAGTTATAATTTCTCTGCATATATCTCATCTACTTTCATTCCTGAATTAATAACTTCATCCACTAGTTTTAATATCCTAATTTCAAAGGTCGCGTATCTTTCATTTTCATCTTTAATCGCCCAAGTTCTTTAATCTTGTCTATAATAGTTAATTTGATAGTAAATGAAAATTTCCAACATCATTATTTATTCTAAATCATAAACAGCTTCTGGTTAAGCTTCAGATGTAATTCAAAATTTTTCATGTTAACATATCTATACTAAATACAAGGAGCCATTAGAGGAGCCAGAGGAATGAATGAAAAAACGATCAAAAATTTAACTGAAACACTCGAAAAAATAAATTCTAATATCGACAAACATTCAACCGATTTGGATAGATTCAATTTGGACAATGAAAAATTAATGTAATGAAAATTTTGATAAATTGACAGGTTTCATTGATTGTGATATTTCAGTCCAGAATTCGAGCAAATGAAGGTGAAACACGAAGAAATTGTGGTTTTACTTAATCAACATTTGTCAAAGAAGGCTGATAAACAAATAGAACTCAATGAAATAAGGAACACTATAAGAGATTTCAATGAAAATGTAAGTAAATTGAAAAAATACCTTTTTAATATAAAATTGTTTTAATCAATATCAAAATTTGAATTTCTTTTGAATAAATTCAAACTAGTGCCGTACCATCGCATATGCAACAAGCGCAACCGCATTGGGCCCCAAGTAAAAAATTCATTACAACAACCTCTTTAATAGCAAAATAATCCCGTGAATTTTTAAGAAAATAACTAAAATTTATTATAATAATCACACAACATTAGCATTGAATTGAATAAAAGAAAGCGCAAACCCAACGTTTACAATATATTTTGACAGACTCACTGGCATTGTCAGGTAGAATTAAACTTTAAACCATATCGATTTAAATTTGCTTTTTCTAACAATTTTATTCATTAATCTTTTTATTTCAAAAATAAATATTGTTAAAAAATTATAAATCCCAAATTTAAAAAAAAAATATTATAAACTTTATAAAACCGAAATTTTAGCAAAATTTTTATAAATTTTCAATAATATATTTTTTCATTACCAAACAAGTAAATCATAAAATAAGCCTTGTTGCAAAGTAATTATTATATTGATGAAAATATTTTCGATTATCAATATAATAATTACTTTGCAGCAAAGGCTTATTTTATTATTTACTTGTCTGATATTTATAGTAATTTAATAATTTAATTTCTACACTTCTTCCCAAATTCCAAAATCTTTTTCGTGAATACTAGAGCAAACGAAGTATAACTTTCAAATTGATTATAAGAATCACCAAACATTGGTTTAATTAAAAGTAAACGCAATTCAATACACACACACAAACTCACTCATCATAAGGTAGAATTAAAAAAAAATTCATATAAAATTATCTATGATCTATAATGCCACAGGAAAGACTTTCTGGAATACCAAAACTGTCGATCGCAAATGGAACAGCCCAGAACAATTTATTACAATGATATGATTGATGAATTTGCCACAAAAAGAGCTAGAAAAATTGCTTTAAAATTTCCTCGTATTATTTTTATTAAAATCATTAAAATGAATTGAATGAAAAAAAAAATATTTTTTAAATTTCTTTTTTTTGTAGCTGGATTCTTATCACGAAGCTTTTTTAATGTCGCAAATAATTCTCATAACTTGATTATTCCATTCCATGGCTTTAAAAATCGGTATTAAAAATTTCAATATCGATTTAAAAGCCACAAAATGGAACATCCATTTTTTTTTAGGGGGAGGGGGGTGTTAATTTTTTTTAATTATTTGTTTTAATGAATGAAATTTTTTAAAATTAGTTGTTTTAATGAACGAAATATTTTTTTTTAAATAATTTTTTTTGTTTAAATTTAAAATTTTTAAAAATTTTTATTTATGATAAAAAAGTATTTTTTCTCGATTTAAAAGCCTAAAAAATAAAAATTGGTTTAAATAGCTTATTTTTTAATTCATAATAAAAAAGTCTAAGTATTTTTTCTCGATTAAAAAGCCTTAAAAAAAAATTGGTTAAATCGCCTATTTTTTAATTCATGATAAAAAATTCTAAGTATTTTTTCTAAATAAAAAGCCTAAATATTTTTTCATACTTAAAATCTCATAAAAATAAAATTGGCTCAAATCGCCTGTCGATTAAAAAGCCTAAATTCTATTTGATCTATTAACAATCATGAATATTTTTATTTTTTATTTGCTTTAATTATTTGTTTAAGTCAATAATATTATTTATTTATATTTTAATTATATTATTATTAAATTTAATTGTTTGTTTTAATCAAGTCAATTATTTATTTTTAAATTATTATTAAATTAAATTGTTTTTTTTTAATGAAGTGAATTAAATAATTATTTATTTTTATATTATTATTATTTTTATGTTATTATTATTATTTTTATTTATTTATTTATTATTATTATTTTTATATTATTATTATTATTAATTTATTTTTTTTTTATTTTAAATTTAATTTCAAGTACAAGAATAATTTTACAATGTAAAAAAGATAAATCATCGATAAATTTTGAATTGTAAAAATAACTTTCAATCCATACAAATATTTTTATTGACAATAAAGATTAATTTTTATTTCAAATCAAAAATATCCAAGTAATATGTTTTACCCATTTCGGTCAACAATATATTTACCTTTTGACATTTTTTAATACTTGATAAAAAATAATACTAACTTAAAAACATAAAAATTATAAACATCAACAAAAATATATAAAAACAAAGAATATTTTCAAATAATTTATTCATTCAAAATTCTTCATAATCATTATATTCTTCATTAAACTCCGAAAATTCTTCTGGACTGTTACCTAAAACCACATCACCTCCCTTATAATGACCATATGCTACACTTATATTTTTCCCCACCCAAACCCTTTTATCATCTTTATTTGTTAATGCAGTTTTGCTGTTTTTAATTGTAAATAATTGATGTTTTTTACTAGTAATACGAGTTTGTGGTACTGAAAAAATTAAGTTTTTGTTATAACAATCTAGGTATGACTTATGTTTTAAGTCAGTACCCTTCAATGATATACCCTTAGCTTTGATACTTTCAACTTCAGACAAGAGGCTATAACATTTTGGACGAAGGAACACCCACTCCTTGAATTTAAGTCCTTTATTCTCGTCTTTGAACTTTCCAATGACAGAATCAAGGTTCCTACTATACAAGGGATGTTTTGGGTCATAATTAGAAGTATCGAGGAGATTATCACGAACCATAGCAGATAAAAGAATGTCTAACTTACAATTCTTAATTTCTAGAAAAAAGGAATCGGTGTTGCCAGCAACTATATTAATTTCACTGGTGAATTCGTTTCGATATTTTTCTAACTCTATATATTGTAATTGATACATCCTAAGTTTAGATAAATCGAGTACAGTTTGTCCAATGTAACTCGGTCGATCTAAACACACCGATTCCTTATTTAATAACACAGAGACCAAATCATTGTCGATTTTAAATGATTTCCGAAAAGTTGGTTTTGAGCAATAATTAATTAATTTGTTTGCAGAATTACATAATCTTAAATTAATTCGTTTTTTAAGATTTTCAACGGTTTTTCCGTAGAGGCTATTATTTAAAAGTTTATAATAGTTTTTATCTAAGTCATTGGTTGATTGCGCTCTAAGTTGTGTGTTAGTGTCTATATACTTTTTAAATATTGATTTTTGATTATATTTAATGGCTCTATGTACATGTGTAATTTTAATTTGTAAAGAAACAAAAAGCTGCAAAAGTCTCCAATGAAGAACATAATTCTTCTTTGGATAATGCGTTAGCATTAACTTCTCAACCTTAGAACCCGGAGCGCACATCTTTTCAGCAGCTACTGGAAAATCATTAAGTTTATCATGAAGAAATGTTGGGATTTCTAAATCTACTTCAAATTTGACAGCAAATGACAGTGATTCAAGATCCTATTCAAAAAACTAATTAACTTATTTAATTGATTAGTATCAGTGGCCCATTCAAAATTTCCATATGGTAATGGTTGACTTAAAGCCCAACCATAGAGATTATTGATGTCAATGTAATGCAGTTCGGTGTTGTCATCAGATACTACGTGATGTTTTTAACAAAGGTTAATCCACCACGGATTCCCCCTTCGAAAAAATTATACATCTCCATATCAGTGAGAAGTTCAATTGGTTCGTCAAGAGTCATAAGAGCCGATGCCCAAGACATACCGGGAATTCCATAAAAGTTAAGTGGTTCCAATCGGTTATGAGCTAAGGACTTTGAACGAAATTGCTGGAAAAAGTCAGCCAAAAAAAAATAAACACCCCCCCTCCCCCTAAAAATTTTTTTTATGGGGGGGCTCGGGATTTTTTCAAGCCAAATATCCACTTGGCATAGTCCTCATATCCCTCTACTTGAACGGCATTTTACAATAAACAATATAATTGAATTTCATTTCTAAATATTACTAAGAATATATTTAGTAAAAATTTTTAAAGATGAATGTAATAACATAAATGTTTGATAAATGATGAAAACTTTTATTATTTTATAAAATTAAAAGCAGAATTAACAATAAAAATTTTCAATAATAATTATTATTATTATACATTGGAATGATTTTCCGTCAGTTCCGCTTTCAATTTCTTGAGCACAGTCGACTTATGGAATTGATTGTTATTAGTGAACTCAATTTTATGCTGCAAAAATAAAAATAAATGTAAAATGTTTTTGTTTAAAAGTTTAAAAATATATTATTAGAACTTTATTAAAATTGTTAAATTTCAATTTTATTAAATTTATTTAATTAAATTTTTTTTAATTGAAAAACGCCAACTGTATATTCTCTAAAATAACATTTCACTACATATTACGAACGTTTATCATTCTTCTTCAGGCTAGAAATCACATTAACAAAATCTAAATGAAAATAGAAAAATCTAAACAAATTAATCTATAATAATTGTAATCAAATCATATTATAAAATTTAATTTTAAAAAGAAATAAAAATCAAACATTCATTAAATTTAAATATTTAATAAAATTTAAATAAAAAATAATTAAATTTAAAATCGCAAAATAGAAGCTTAAATTTTAAAAATTATTTTTACAAAACATCAAAAACATCATATACACAATTTACATTCAATTACTTAATACATTTTAAATTCATGTAGACTGAACATTTTTAACATTAATTATAGAATTTAAAGAAAATTGTTGATAAATTCTTTTATAATAGGAGTTTAATACGATTATTATTGATTAATTTTAGATTTTCCTATTTTCATTTAGATTTTGTTAATGTGATTTCTAGCCCGAAAAAGACTGATAAACGCTCGAAATATATAGTGAAATATTATATTTTAGAATATACAGTTGGTGTTTTTCAATTATTTGATTATAAATTTTTTAAATAATTATGATTTTTAATATAATTAATTTTAATATAAATGAAGAAATTTGTTTGAATAAATCCTTTTTATTCGATATAGTTTCAAGTTCAAATCTACCTGACGATGACATTGAGTCTGTCGAAATATATTGTAGTATAATATATATGTTGGCTTGGTGCTTTCTTTTATTTAATTATTATATTGTTTATATTATCTATAATTACAAAACATATCATCATATTATGTCAATCTTTGTTTTACAAAATGAAATAAAAATTTTGAACAAAATTAACTTATCAATTCTTGAAAAATTAAGTTTGATCTCAACCTGAAGCTTAGAGGGAACTTTGTTCAGTATTGCTTAAATGGTTAACAACTAACTTACTTCGACTTAGAACTAAATTTATAAAGAAATATTTTTTAAAAATCTTTGTTATTAAAGTTTAAAATTCAAGAAATTGTAAATCACTTGAAAAAGGCTGTGCCGAAAATTCGTGAATACCTTAAATAAATCTGATTTATAGTCAAATTTTGTAGAAAAATTTATGTCACTTATAAAGAAATCAGAGGTGAAAAACAAACAAAAAGTCCTTATGAAATTGTAAATTGTTCAAAAATCTCGATCAAAACCTCGACATGACTTGAGAGTAGATGAAACTTATTTCGGGTTCACTAATTTAGTAAAGTAAATATTATTAATATAAAAACATTCGACATATTTATTACTTTTTTTATAATCGTGTGATTAATAGATCGAATTAATTTGACAGAAAATATTAATGAATTTTTCCAATTTAATTTATGATTTTTATTGTCGTTTTATACAACGAAAGTTCGATAGATTTGTCAAAAATTATTATTCATTGAGGCCTCCATTTAGATTGTACAGTTGGAAGAAGATGTATTTAATTTAAAAGAAACAATGATCAAAGACCGAGCAGTCGCGAGAGAGGAAAAGAAAAGGATTTTATCAGAAACTGTGATTCTAGTTTTCAAAATGTCGTAAATTTATAGATTTTTAGAATAAAACTCAAAATCTTTTGGATGTTCAAAATACAAAAAACTCCGAGTTGAACAAGTATGATTCGATTTTTAATATTATTTATATCTTACAAAAAACTATTATTTAGTATCGACTATATAATTAATTTTTTAATATTAATATTTGATTTGACAGTGAGAAATACACAAAATTAAAAATAAATCAATAAAATCTAAAATTTTTTATTTTTTTAAAGAACGAAACTTCGAATAATATTTTGTTTAATCTTTTGAGGCACAGGATTTTACAACTACCAAAGAGTTTAGTTGAATTGAATTTGTTTTATTAAAAAATGTAATATATAAAAATTATTTTAACATTATTTAAAAATAATAAAAATGAATTGGATTAAAAATGTCTTATCACACACTAAAATGATTGGCACATATTTCATATTAAAAATTGAATAAATGTTTTTCTGACATGTTATTTATCTTCATTTAATTTTTGACCATAGATCAATATGATATGTGCATAATTGAAATGTTAACTGATTTAGTTAGGGGACGTCAATTAATTACGTAACCAATTTTAGGCAATTTTTAATACTCCTTCCCCTTGTCAACAATTGTCAAACTTCCAGTGACCCTCACAGTATAATTATGTCAAACAATTTTTACCCCCCCCACCCCCCTAAAAAGTATTAACATTATACACGACTGGCTTGTATGTTTAAAATAGAAAATATAGAGATTAAAAGGTCTACAAATAAATTAAAATACACATTTACTAGGTTTAAATAAGTAAATAATAAATTTAAAATTTATTAGAACACTTAGAATTAATAAACAAATTCAGAATATATTTTAGATACTATCATTTTCCAATAGGCAACCCAAATGTTTCTTAATTGTTATGATATGAATTGGGGATGATGTATCAATTCCCTGTGGAACCGAAACACCCGACAAGTCAATTTCGTCTTCATCTAACTATTCTGCACTTACCATCTCTCCGCAAGAAATAATTGACATCAGCTCTCTCTGATTTTTGACAGCCACTCGGATTGGCCGAATTCTCTGCTGTTGAAGAGATTATGATAATTGTTTTGGCCCGCAATGGTGTTGTCGGTGCTGTTGAACATGCTTCTTCAACATGACTATGGAAGCAACATAGATGTGACAAATTTAGCATATCCGTTCATCCAACGACAACTGAATGGAAGGGCAATATTGTTTATATAAAAGAATTTAGAATGCCTTTAATGATCGAGGTAGCATGTTATCAACGTTCAAAGATTGATTGAAGAAAATTTATGGTAATCTGTGCAAGTCGATCTGAGATTGATCTGGTGCTTTCAGGCTTTTACTAGTTTGGCAGTCGGGGATTGGTGGTGGAATGACTCTATAGACAATAATTTCAAAATACGAGCTTCTAATCGGTTTGCAACAATTTATATCATGTCATTTCACAATTTATAAACAGTATTGACTTGTTCTTATATGGTTTTTCCACCAATCTTGATTAAATTTTCTGCCTCAAGCGCAGACACTTCAGGAAGAATATACTCTGCTACCGTTGGAAAATTTTCTATGGTTACTTGCGTCCTTACTTGTGACAATGTTTCTCCAGCATATTTAAAATTTAATATATATATATATATATATATATATATATATATATATATATATATATATATCGTTGGGATAAATAATAAGTAATAAAATAATCCGAGGACCCAGACAATCAAGATGATCAATCAAACATGTAATCAGTCATACACATTAATTATAAGGTTTAACATATATGTTTACGTTTTACGTTACTGGCAAATCTCACAGGTTGTTACAATATTTTTAATACTTTCCTCTGTTTGCGTAAAAAAAAAATTGAAAAATATTAAATTTTATTAATGTTGCTTAGTTTTATTAAAAAATATAAAATAATGATTTTGTGGACCGTTTTGTTTAATGAACCTGCTTACTGTGTTTTGTTTTCAAGTATAAAATATTATTTTCTGGAATTTTGAAATATCATTTCTATTATTTTGATTTAGAATTATATTATAAATAACTTTAAATGATTTATGTGGGACTAAAAAAATTGGTTTTGTGTTACTATTTTGTACTCCTGATCAAATTTATGTTAAATTTGTAACTGCTAATGAGCTCAATAAATTGTTGAATGTTAATAAAACCAACTAAAAATGAAGTCTTGGCACATTCGAAATCTGTAATTAATCCAAAACCTCGAGGAAATGTCGCTTCAAGAGTTAAATACTATTCAATAATAATTTTTTTAATATTTTGCAATTTTATCTAATTCTAGCATGACACAGTTCTTTAGGAATTTCTAATATGAACTCATTTTTCGTGTTTGATGTTATATTAGTCATCATAATACGATTAACTATATAAAAATATTCCTTGTTCCCTTTATCAAGTTTATTTATTTAAGTTTGATTAAAACTCTCGACAATACGTGTAAACGTCATTTGAACTCTATTGCTGCGACAAATGAGAATGTCTTTTCGCACAAATTCAAACTAAAATTATCATTGGTTTTTCTCTCAGAAAAGTGTATTTATTTTTTAAAGAAGCCAAAAATGAGTTCTCGATAACGATTACTGGAATCTGGATTTGAGAGTGTCGACAAATGATAAATCGACTAGGATCTATTATTCACATATTGCTTTGCTTGTGATCTTTTTCCTCTGGGTTTTAACGTCCAAAAGCATCCATTGGTGATTGTAAGTGCGGTTGAACAATGTACACCATCTGTCGGTCGACATCCTTCTCATATATTCATTTTACTTTCAAATTTAGTATTTTATGTAATCATTTCAAGTTGCAAATGTATATGCTTTGACCTTTGTTCATTGTCATGTTCATAACAATAACAAATCTAATTTTATAACCATATTCTAAGAATTAAAATTTGTTTACCAAATTCTAGTTGTCATCAGATATTAACAAAAGAAAACTATTTAAAGAAAATTTTAAAATCATTAGTTCAGTAAAATGGGTCATACTATCTTAGCTAGAGAACTTCGTGAGGCAATGAAGGAGCAATATAGCATTGATCATGTCGTAGAATTACAGTTAATTGTCGCCGTTTTATTAGAAAATGGAATTGATGAAAAGCAAATAGAAATTGCTACTGAATTTACCAACTATTTCAATAAAGAATGGAATTTACAAACAAAGCCACGAAAAGATAATCAATCGAAAAAAGTTGCAGTAATTAATTACATTAAATGGAAATATAATTCACTAATTGGTGAACCTAGTACATTCGTGTTTGAAACCATTTCTGAAATATATTCTTTCTATAGTAAAAATCGTACGCTTGTTTCTAATGAAATCAAAGGAGTCAAAGAGCCACTTAAACAAAAATTTCTACAAGTTGAAAAAGCTTTAATAAATCTTTTGGAATGCAGAAATTGCAAACATCCTTCGCTAAAATTTGACTTTGAAATATATGAAAAAGAAATTTACAAACATTTGAGTACAAAGAAAAATCTGGACCATATTGTTGAATTTCAAATCATTGCAGATGTTTTGGCTAAAAATGATATTAAAAACATTGATGTTGCTGCCAAGTTTGCCAAATATTTCAATAAAGATTGGAACTTTAAGATTATTCCTCGAGAAGAAAATTACAACAAAGGAAGCATTGTAAAAAACTGGTTAAAATCTGATTTACGTACAAAACCTGGTGTGATAAATGTAATTTCGCAAACTTATCAGAGCAATCGAGAGACTGTAAAATTTTTTATTAAGAACGACAATTCTTTAAATCAAAGCGAAAGGGATTTATTTTTCAAGGTTGAAATTACTTTGAATAATCTTTTGACAAATTAAACTTTGGAATTGTTTAAACTTTATTGCTGTTTCAATTTTATTGCTTAAGTTTAGTGTTGAATAAATTTCTTTATAATGTTACATAATATTTTCTACAAAATTTGACTATGAATCAGATTTATTTAAGCATTTTAACGATTGAACATGCTAACAAAAACCTTAGCAAGTTTTTTTGACATAGTCAAAATTATGATAAATTTGCAAGCTCACGATGGCTCATCATTATTTTCAAAAAAAATTCTAGGTATTTTTAACAAAGAACTTCCAACCTAAAATTTATGAAATTTCGAGAAATCAAATAAAAAAGAACCCTCTCATACTTTTTAAGACAAAGACTTTTCAAAAATTCAGCTTTCATAAATTTTTCCAATTAAACGGTTTGGTTATATTTAATGGCTACAATTTTTCATATGAGTTATTGGCGCTCTAGTTATGTTGATACTTTGACCTTCAAAGGTTCAATCAAAAGGTTCTAAATTTTTTAATTTCCTTTCGATCAAATGGTTACAAACTTTTTATGGATACAATTTTTGGTCTATTGATAGAATAAAGTGTACTCTACATTATGGGGATACATAAACCTTCAAAGGGTTTACTCAAACAAGATTTAAAAGCTTGACGCCATCATGAAAAACACGATAAACCATACTTTTAATAATATATTCTGAAAAACGGAACCGTATTTATGAGAACCAAAGCTGTCCATTATCACAATACTTTTCTCCTAAATTTTTAAAAGGATCAGAAATTTTAAGACGGGTATTAATAAATATTTTCATTATTTCATTATAATTTATATAATAATATTTTATACACTATAAGATATTTACACAAATTCAATTATTTCAAATATTTTCAAATAAATCCGGTAATAGTTTTTCAATAATAATTGTTTAATCTAACTGTGCAATATCGATTTCATTCGAGTTAATTATCCAATTAAAATTATCGTATGATACAATTTATTCTCAAGGTCAAGTTCTTAGTAAAACAAAATTTCATTTTTAAATATCAACTGAAAACTGTAGCTGTTAAACAAATTTGTTTTTAGTTCCTTTATTAATGGGCCCTACTAATATATTATTAAATGAAATATTCGCTGAATTTAAAATTTTTTTTTATATCCAGAGCTTCAATATCATAAATTTATGAGTTTTTATTTATTAATTATGAAAGTGATCAAAAGAATTCTGAATTATATCAAAAGTCTTTTTGTATCAAACTGTTTTCAAATTGTGTTAGATTCTTCGTAGGTTTTTAAACTACACTTGGAAAACGTCTGTAAAAGTTTTATGTTAAATTGGAAAATCAATTGATCTATAATCGAAATGTAAATGAAGATAAAGAAAGTAATCAAACTAAATAATAATGCAAAACTTTTTCTACATAACAAAATCAAGAACAAAAAAGCGTAATTTAAAAAAATCAATTTTCTAAATATAAAATTGGTTTTCCATGAAATCTCTGGATTGCTATTGGTTCATAAAAATAACTATTTTTAAAAACTGTGCTATTTAAACGGCATTTCAACTTAAGCGGTTTATTAAAATGAAAGATATAATTATTAGTGCTAAAAATCTTCGTCAAGCGATGTCAAATCATTATTGTACGGATCATGTAGTAGAATTGCAATTAATTGCTGCGGTTTTGTTAGAAAATGATATTGGAGATCCGTATGAGGAATACGACTTATCTGCGGCTGCTAAATTCACCAAATATTTCAATAGAAGCTGGAATTTAACAACAATGGCAAAAAAAGAGAATGAACAGAAAAAGACAAATGTATTAAAATATATTCAATGGAAATATGATCCAGTTAGCTATAGTGTTGATGATAATGTGTTGAAAACTATTTATTATATATATTCGTTCTATTTTGAAAATCGCTATCAAGTTCTTGATGCAATTGACAACGATGAAATAGGGCATCGAAAGAGGTTCCGAGAGGTTGAATATTCCTTATTTATGTTATTAAAGTGCAGCCGTTGTCCTCACCCTCTTATAAACTTCGACGATATTAGGCTCGAAACATCCGAATTATATCACTGTTTGCAAACACAATATAACCTGGATCACATTGTGGAACTACAAATTATCTCAACGGTTTTGACTGAAAAAAATGTCCGTGACATTCATATTGCAGCAAAATTCGCTGGCTATTTTAATGATGATTGGAACTTTCAAATTGTACCTGAAAACATAAACAAAAGAAAAGGTGCAAACGTTCATGCTTGGCTCGATTGGGTTTATTCAGACAGTCAGAAAACATTACCAAATTACATTTTTCATTCGATTGCCTTTATTTTCCGCACGTATAAACGCAATCGGTCCATTGTCATAAATTATATAAGGAATGACAATTCTTTAACTGACAATGATTGGAGATTGTTTTTTAAGGTTGAGAAAGATCTGTATAATATTTTAGAAAAGTTTAGACAAAAAAAATAATAAAGTTGTTTTGTATTAGTTTCCATTTCATTAAATAGTCAACAATGTGCAAATTTGGGCTTTACAAACATGATCCCAGGAATCCCGCGACTTTAAAAACTGGGTTTTTTTCTTTTTAATAAAATATTCCTGGAAATAATAAAAAAATAAAGTCATCAATTTTTTTTGAAACCGGAAGGAATTTATATAAATTTTTTAATCTCAAAAAATATTTATTATATTAATATTAAACTATAAAGGCAATTTTTTGTAACCCTACAAACGAGTTTATACTTTTGATAATAATATGTCTGAATTAGGAATTCTTTTATTTACTAAAGAGTTTTAGAAAAGCTTTACTATTGCAGAAATTGATGTTGATGTTTCATTTTGTATGTAATATTTTTTTTAAAAATTTTCCTTTTATTTGAAAATCTTTTTTTACATTTAAATTTTTATATACATATTTTTAATTAAAATATATTGTAACAACAAATTAATACAGAAAAACCTGTTTATTGCAAATTCTATGTAATGAGGATATATAGTTACAGTTTTCATCTTACCCATGAGTATGGAAACCTTTTTACTATCGCTCTATTATGCTTTGGATATATGCCTTGACATGTCTTTAGGTGGTAATTAAATACATTTTCATCAACAAAAACGCCCTTTGACTTATCTCCAGAAAATGTTTTTGAAAACAAAACATGTGTGACTCTGCTTGTCACGGTTTCTTCTATATTTACTCTTTCAAGATTTTAACTTAATAATTTAAAGGCATACTAATTGAATATTTAGATGAAATTTTATTAAATCTTTCCAAGAGTTTGATTCTGAATTCTCTAAATTTGTAGAATTTTCACGATTCAACGTCCGAAAGGTATATCAGCCCTAGTTTGTTTAAATTTGCATCTAAATATATTGAAAACTTGTGTTTATAATTACGGAAAAAGTAGAAGAAAATAATTTTTGGTAATAAATATAGAAATAATATCTAAATGAATAGTTAATATGCATTGAACCAAACACAAATTCGGATAATTTTTATCTATATTGACGAAATGAAATTGCTAAAATAAATATGACAATTTCAATAGATTTGCAAATAATATTTATAAAATCTAAACTGTTCATAAATTTTTAAAAATTTTTAAAATTATATAAAAATAAGTATTGTTGATAAGGTTATTGGATCCAAATATTAATGTGCAAATTCTATGAGTATGAATGTTTTGAATGTTTTGAAATAGTTTGATTGTGTAAAATATTTGATAAAATGAAGCATTGAATTTATTTATTTATATAAATTTAAAAGTTAATATAAAATTTTAAAACAAAATATATATTAAAATATTTAAAAATTAATAATTTGTTCAAAATAAATAAATTAAATCCATATTATTTTTGTTGTTTTTTTTACCTGATGATGAAAGTGAATCTATTGAAATATATCGTAAAACGAGAGTGTTTGAATATATATTAAAAAACCCCATTCTCTGTCATATATTATTAACATTAATTTTAGTGGATTTGAGTAATTTATATATAATAGTTTAAATGGTATTCGATATGTAAAATAAAAATTTTAATTAAAATCTAACTTAAGCTTTTGAATTGTATGAACGGTTTAAAAAAATTATTTTTACAAGTTCTATTAATTATAGAAAAAATTGAGGTTAAAAAAGAATTTATTTTTCAAAAAAATCAAATATCTAAAAAATTAAACTTATTGAAATTTGAAATGTTGAAATTGTTTTTACGCGTCCCGAATACAAAATTTTAAAATCTCAAAATTCATCTTTCGGAATTAATTTGTTACAAGGCTTGGTAGAATGTGGTTAATACAGTGCAAACCTTTAAATAATCGACCTTTATCTTCAATGTCTTTTTTTATTAAACTTCTCACTGAACATCTCAAATAAAATTTAATTTTTAAAAATTTTTTTAAATCATAAATTTTTGTTTAAATTTAAATTTTTCCTTTAAATTTTTATTTAAGAAATTATTAAAATTTATTCTAGAATTTATCAAAATTTGAAACACGAAGCTACTGAAACTTCGTTAGCTGTAAATGATAAAATGACTGTAATTTTGTTGTTGTTTATTTCCGGTTTTGTAATACCGGCATTTTCAGATTTATCAGAAATATATTAAAAATATTGGGGAAATTGTCAAACGACAAGGTCAGCTTGAGGAGTCGATTGAAAACATGACCTGGTCAAATTCGCAAATCAAACAAAAAATGTTAGCCATATTTGGATTTGTAATTATTAATAATAAGATTGAAGTTAAAATCAAACAAAACATTCAAAATGATATAAAAGACTTGGTGAAAGAATATTTTTAAAATCATAGGATATATATATTTAGAAATAGATGTCAGTAAGAGAATGTGAGCCCACACGGGGCCAATGCCAACCCCTCATTACTTCTGTGTAAAATTTTTTGGAAAAGTGGTGATGTCAAATTTGAGTTAAATATTACGTAATTTCTAGCTAAAAATATTTGTACGGTGTACCAAGTCAAATATTTTCCTACATTTGTTGAATTTTTTTCTTTACATTTTTTATTCGTGTTTGAGTGAAATTTCAATTTATTTGGGGTGATTTATTATTTTTAATCAGCACTAAAATTCTGTTTTAATTTCTTTCCGTTTTGAAATTTGACATTTTTTTTGGACAGATTAGACTAAAATTAGATTAAAATTTCTTGAATAATATCACAATCGTCGAAGAATTTAATTTTTGAGTGTTCAAATTCTAACTAATGCCTCGAGTTACCGCTAAGACACGTTCTTGGAAAGTTGACCTCAAAGCAGAAATTACAAGCGTATAAAGAGTGAATT
Source organism: Schmidtea mediterranea (assembly GCA_022537955.1). Taxonomy (NCBI): domain Eukaryota; kingdom Metazoa; phylum Platyhelminthes; order Tricladida; family Dugesiidae; genus Schmidtea; species Schmidtea mediterranea. The sequence goes on along the minus strand of CM039679.1, from coordinate 295,341,066 downwards.
ATAAGTGTTTTGCTTAAAATTGAGTTAGCTAGATTTTTAGTTGAAAATTCAGCAAGTTATCAAATCTTTTATCGTCCAACTTCAACAAGCATTACAAACTTTAGATGCAAAATTGAATTACACGAATTTCTCTCATTACAAAAATTTGACCAGATAAATATTTCTGGTCAAGTGCCGTGTTTTGACAAATTATTCTATTAAAATTTCTAAAACTGAACCAAATGATATATCAAACGATTGAGAATTTAATTTTAGGACATTTCTTATTTCACAGTTATTTTCGTTATTGCTTGCTGAAATATTTTCAAGGGATTTTTCTTTAATCAACATTGTATGTTTGCGCATGTAAATTTTGATAGTAAAGTTAGTGAATGTTTAAAAAATACAAATAACATAGTTGTATTAGAAAGTCAAAATGTTTTGTAAATTTGTACATTAGTTTTGTTAGAATGCGCTCCGTGCTGATTATTTATAATCTTATTATAACACAAAGATTTTATAAATTATATATATATATATGTGTGTGTGTGTGTTAACCATTCAGATATTTTTTTTTTCAAAAAACATTAATTTGTTATCTTTATATTTAAATTCATCAATTTCATTTACGTTTAGAGATGAAACGGATAAAAAAATTCTTGAATCCACTTTTGATTTTAAAGAATGGCAAGCACAAGCTAATGAAGAAATAAAGATGGTGAATTTTTGGAGAAATTTAAAATATTCTTTTTAACTTGTGGTATAGTTATCGGAAAGTGTAAAAATGCAGCAACAAATACTCTCTGAATTGCACTTTGTTAAAGAAGAAGCTTCTGAAGGTGATAAACGTTATTAAAGACTTGAAATATACTATCTTTCATATATTCTGTTTTATTAGTTTGATAATAGGTATATATATATATATATATATATATATATATATATATATATAACTTTATTTATTAATTAATTAAATTGCATTAAATTATACACTCAACGTGCAATCAGGAACTTTCACCAAACAGTTAAAGAACATCTTGCTGGAAAATCCTCGGTACTCAGACAACTTCAATAATTCCAAATAAGATAAAAAAGAAAAAAATTTCAATTAAAATTTTAGCTAGTGACAACATAAAAAATTTTTAGATTTAAATAGGCAATTCTTATCTTAGACAAACATCAAACCGTGAAGGTTAAAGAAGAAATCAGCGATATCGGTATTCTGATCTGTTGTTATTTAAAAATTCATAAGAAAAATTATAATATATCAAATTTAAATAAGTTAAAATGATAAATTTTTAGCAAAAGATTAATAGAACTTTTAGCATTAAAAATTAAAGTACAATTTTATCTATATCTTGAATTATTTATGAAAGGTTATTGATGGTTTTTTTCTTTGTAAAAGAAGAAAACCCTTTTATTAACTTTTAAAAATTCTGAATATTATGTTCTTATACTTTGAATTTTATATTTTTATTTGATTTCAAATGTTTATATTCAGATGAATTCTAATTTTTTTTACTTAAAAACAATTTTATAATGTAAATTTTTTGATCTAAAACAGAAAATGAATTTAGATTGAAATAAATATTTTAAAATTGAAACAGTTAATTTCATAGAAATTGAAAAGTATTATTTTATAATCAAAATTTTATTATTGGAAATTTATTAATTTCATATAAAGGATGATTTTGAATTACTTAAAATAGCGGTACATATATCAATTATTTTTGGTAAACATTAAACTTTGGTAAATATTTAGAACAAGAAAAAGCAAAAACTGAAATCAATCGAGAATGAGTTAAGAGTATGTTTGTCAAATACGCAACTTAATAATAAGGAGTTATTCAAAAAGCATCAAGTTTAAATTTCACATTAATATATGTTATAAAGATTTAGTTTATTAAATATAGCACTTACAAAACTTGTTGCTATATTTATAGCTGAAATATTATTATAAAAACGGTAAGGAGCCGTCAATTTTTCAAATTTTCCGTTAGGGTGCCGCTATCTGAAAAAGGTTGAGAACCACTGATTTATTATGTACCTAGCAGTAAATGCTTATTTATTATTTACATGTTTAAATTTTAATTTATGCTGCTACCAAGAAATCACCGTTTGATTATTTTTTTGGATTTGGTCTATTTATTTTTTATGATATAATGTCACTTTAGTTATGGATTTAAAAAAATATATCTTTAGAGTTGGAAAAGAGCGAAAAAATTAAAGATGAAGTTTCAATGCATTTACGATCATTACTTGACAAGTATATAATAATTATTGAATTAATAAATTATGGTCAAATATTTCTCCTAGGTTGAAAGAAATTGATGAAAATAGTGCAGCCAAAGTGTCTGATGTTGGTCAATTGGTTTACGAAATGGAAGAAATGGAAAAAAACATTATAACGTCTAAAGAAAATCACGAGTAATAACATTTAATATTTTATATATTTAAACAATATATTATCATTGCATTTTTAATTGGCTTATTAGGTGGAATTTTAAAACATTTATCCCATTTTTCTATTTAGTTTTATTTTTATTATTGAAGTTCACTGGATCATTAGTTTTGAGATGGGAGAATATTTATGCTTAATTCTGTTGAAAAGATTGAATTTTTCTTGACTATCTGCATTTAATTTATTCCTTATGTAGAAACGCTAATGATTTTTCACTTGAAAGTGCTTTTGAATTTCCATGTTTGCTATATTTTCCTTAACTTTATCTATTGATTTAACTTCTCTTAATTTTAGTTTTTTTTGTTTTTATATCTTCCATTATAAATGTTAATTTGTGTCGTAGAACATTAATTGTAAATGATTTCCAAATGTCATAGTCTTTTAGGTGATAAAGAAAGTAATAAAGCCAAAGTTGTCACATTAAGCATCAATCTTATATTGATTGTTACATAAATAATTCAGAATGAAGAGCATCCAGATTTTATCAAATAAATGTTGTTCATTTATCGATTGTTTTTATCTTTTTAAATTTATTTGTATTATTTTTTAATTTGTTTATGTTTTGTAGATAATGTTGAAGTTAGTTATTTTTCACTTTTGAAAAATTTAAGATTTAATCACAATATAGTTTCATTAAAATATTTGTGAAATTTTTTTACTTTTTATGATCTCAAGTTGTAAATATTATTATTATTATTATTATTATTATTATTATTATTAATATTATTATTATTATTATTATTATTATTATTATTATTATTATTATTATTATTATTATTATTATTATTATTATTATTATTATTATTATTATTATTATTAGTAATAATAAACTATAGATTTTTAAAATTAATTAAACTATATTACTTTAAATTAGATAAACGATATTAATCTATAAAGTTTTCAAAATAAACTATATAATTTGACCTTTAGGTCACCTTAAAATGACATAGGCCTACTTGGAAATCGTCTCTTTTTCGATATTTTCAATTTGAGTTTAAATCCATGACTAAATTTCTAATGCTTTTCATAAAGGTCTTCACAGTCGCTGTAATCTCCCTTCAGTTTTTCATATTTCTGATTTAGTTTAACCGAAAAAAAACTTTGTACCCAAATTCTTATACTTTTGTGAATTTAAGCTGATTTCTAAAAATCTATTCAACTCCTAAAATAAAAATTTCTAAATCATTATTCGGGAGTAATTGATTAGGTTGGTTGGTGTAGTTTTGAGGTCCTGATGTGTTCACCATGTTAGAAGACTATATGATATTCGAATATTGATTTATGAAAATCTCAACTGGAGCATGCAATTGCAGCACTATTTATATGGGAAAAGGAGTATTATTAGTTTAGGAGTTATTATTGATATAGAGGAATCACATAAATTCATATTTCTTCCTTTCATTTTTCACTCTAACTATCTCGCATCTATCGTTAAATATTGATGTCATAATGAGTTGGTCAGATTTATTATAACTTATTATCATCTCATCTTATATTTCTAATCTTTTTATTCAACTAGAGCTACTGTTTCCGCTATCAAAGCGCATGTGAGTAGTTTGAAGAAGCAGCTAGAAAAAGAAAGAAAACAAAGGTAATGTAGAAGAATAATAAAAATAGTTTTAATTAAATATGAATTTAATAGAACGGTTGTTCAACAAGACAATAATAAACTTCAGGATCAAATAAATTTATTTCGAGGAGAGCACATGAAATTTATGCGAGATGTAAATTCAAAAATAAATGACAGCAAATCTGAACATTCTCGGTTAATATCATTGGTAATTCAAATTAATAATAATAATATTAATAAGCTTTAAAATCTTTTTGTTTGTCGATAGCGGATTCATTTATATAAATACAATGTTAGCCAATTTCCACAATGATTATTCAAAAAATGAAATCTGAAATATTTCGGCTTAAAATATATCCTGATTACTCATAATCAAAATTTAACTAGACTTTCGCTTTCTCGTCTTCTTTTCTGATTGATGTTTTCTTTCACTCAACTGTATTCAAAAAATATATTTATTTAAATAAATTTCCCAAGTTTTCAAATTCGATTTACCAATATTATAAATTTTGGAGATTTGAATAAAATTTTAAATTTTATAAAAATCAAAAATTATTTATTCAGATCTAGAAAATATTTTTAAAAGTTTTTAAAATCGAATTTGGATATTAGAAAAAAATTAAAAAATATATAAAATCTTTAATATTATTTTACTAAATTTTGGATTTTAGAAATATTATCTGGCTGGGGTTTGTTTCGATAAGCTTTAAAATCTTTTTTGTCGATAATGGAATCATTTATATAAATATAATTGATTATATAAATAAATAATAATATTAATAATAATAATACTTTTTGACGTAATTACTAAACACAGTAATTAACTAAATTGAAATATCATAATTTGTAAATAACTCTTAATAATTTTGGAATTAAATACAATTTTTAGGAACACCAAATGTGCTTTATGCCATTGGGCCCGAAAAAATAAATGTATAAACATCGTCTAAACTCATTATTTTTGATTAAACTGATAATAATAAACGTTCTTAACATGGATCTTCTATCCAAGGCGGTCCATCTAATTCTTCGGATACATTGAATAACAAATTTCAATAAGGTACGACGCTGGTTAATAATTATTGATATCCCTAGATCATTTGTTTGTGAGATGTATTGCGTTACGTTCTAAAATTACTCAGAAACTCTTGTTTACATTTCGGTTTCTCTAAACGTCGATCAAGAAACCTAGATCCTATCGACTTGTTCGTACTGAAGGCGATGAAGTATCAACTCTATACCCTAGTATTAAATTTATAGATACCCTCTAAAATTGTCTGTATATATTTTTATAATTTATTGTAGATAATATTGTATTCAGAAAATAAAAGTTACCCATCAAACTGGTTTCTTTGTTTTTTATATCCATTCATTATTACGCAACCATCAGATAGGTTTGTAGTCTATTAACAATAATAATAATAATAATAATAATAATAATAATAATAATAAAATAATAATAATGATAATAATAATAATAATAATAATAATAATAATAATAATAATAATAATAATAATAATAATAATAATAATAATAATAATAATAATAATAATAATAATAATAATAATAATAATAATAATAATAATAATAATAATAATAATAATAATAATAATAATAATAATAATAATAATAATAATAATAATAATAATAATAATAAAGTAATAATAATATTAAAATACACAATTAAAGTTTACCTTTTGCTAAGTCATTTGAACGTCAATATTTAATATTTATATCTTTTATAGTATCAACAATTGAAGAAAAAAATTAAGGAGGAATCGGATCAATCGGAAAAGTTAAAAATTTTAATCTCTGAAAATAAAGAAAATTTAACAAGAGAAGACACTGAATTAACAAATAGTATCAATCTATTAAATAGACAAATATTTGAAATGGAAAAGGATGGGAGTGAAAAACGTATACATTTAGAAGAAAATGAGCCAAATCTGAAAGAATTACAAATTTATCATGATAAACACATGAAAGATTATGAAAAAGTAAAAAAAGATTTAGTAGGTAATCATTAATGACATTTATTTTAACTTTTCTGTCATTTATTCATCATACATACGTATATATATATATATATTTTTTTTTTTTTTTTTATATTATATATATATATATATATATAGAATTTGAATATTAGCAAGTCTGAAAATGTCAGACAAAATCTCTATTAGACCAATTTACATTTTGAAGTTCGCGTTCTCAAAGTATCAGATAATTGACTTACAATAATTTTTCTACCGATCATTAGTGTTGAAAAGCGCTATTAATAATAAATTATACTGATTAACAAAACATTTTCATCAGAGATAATTTGAGTTGCTTGGATATCATTTTTGATGCTGATTCCAAAACTGCAATCAGATTTCCTCTAGCGCATATAGTTTTTATGATGAAAGCATATATGTAAATACACAGATTTAACAATGTTATATAGGCAAAATACTACCTTTTCGAACATTTTATTGGGTTTGTCTTATGTGTTTCGTAGTTTTACGTGTTCATTTGGTTGTGTCAGACATCTTGTTGTACGCCTGGCAACATGCACAATTGATACCTGCCATCGCTGAGAACAGCGAGCTACATTCTGCCAGTAACTAATGTCGTGTGAAATGTTGAGCTGGTTTTTATTTGTTTCAAATCAATTGCTTGGATCAATCAGCATGCCTCGAAAATTTAAGAATCACCCAGACAAGTTTTGGTATGTATATGGCAATTTCACAACTAAACTACAACGACGAACTATTACAACCAACCTTAAACAAATATACAATCTTTACTTTTGTTGCCACCTAGGTGACCAAGATAAACCATGGGGGCGTCACATCAAATCTGTTCACATTCTTCAAATGGATAATGTGATTGGGTGAACAAAAAGAAAGCTTCAATGCCGTTTACCATACCCAAAATATGGAGGGAGCCGAGAGATCATCATGAAGATTGCAGTATAAACATGACATGGTTTACTACAAAGACCAAAAACAAGATTTTTTTTCTGTCATGGATTCAGCACGTAGACCAGTGCAACATGGTGAAGAATTGCCCATTCCCATTCTTTAGATAATGATATATATTCTTTTGAAGATGACGCGGATTGTGATGAAGGTGCAACTTGGGGCGTTCTTGGAGTTTCTGCACATCCAGGTAGAAATTTCGAGTCAAAGCAGTGAATATACATATTTGCAAATTTTTACCCTTCATCCTAATAATCGGGGCCTCCGAGACTCCGCACCATATGTCAATATTAATTACTCACCTGCAGAAAAAAGTTTAATTTTTAAAGTTTTTATTAAACTCTCTACATTTAGAAGACAAAGAAACACATGGACTACGGTGATAATTCAACAGGTGTATTCAAAAAGTAAAGTCTGAAATATATTCAACTGAGCAAAGTCATATTCATGCACTTATGACATACAACAGTTTATGCAGAGTGTTCATTACATGCATTAGACAGACACTTGGAGCAAAAATTGTTTCTGCTTCCTGTGAGTATCACATGAGCAGAGATGACACCTGGCGCGCTTGGAAGTTGACCCTCTATTGAAATTCATTTCCATGCATCTACGTGGGCACACTAAAACCTGCCAATTCTATTGCTAGTCGAGGAATGCGTTTATTTGAGGATTACATGTTTGTCTGCGGATATGAGAATACACAAGTTTTCGGCCTAATCGTGTAAGAAAAATTCGGCCCTTCATCTTTGAAACATTCCACTCTGGCTACTGCAGCACCCACGCAATGAATGCTGCAATAGATATTACGTCTAACATGTTCATGAAAAAAGCAAACGTCCACCGATTCGTACGTATTTTACTCATAAAATGATGCACCAACTGATCGAGTGTGTCAACAGCACCTTTAGTTGGATTATAAAATTCAATCACCTCAGGCTTTTGATTGTTTTCTATAGCAACATCTCGTGAAGATGCTTTGATGAAAGGAGAACAACAGCTATATTCTTTGATAACACATACGACATCAATGTACAGTTGTTTTGATGTAAAAATTGACACCGCCCACGATAAGGAATTAATTGTTCATCAACTGTTAAGGTCTTATTGGCACATAGTAGCGTGTGTAATTTCAGGAACAGACATTGACTAATCATAGATTTGTGAATTAATGAATGGAAAGGCAGTGCAAGCTTTGACATGTGGAGTAAATATCAAAATACATTCTATGCCAAATAATTATTTTCTTGAAATTTTACTATAAGTTGACGCCCATTTCTAAACATACGACTTTTGAAGTAAAAGACTATTCAAAACTTTAATTTTGTGTGGTTTTACACTACGTGACCTCTCAGGCCCCGATCATTAGGATAACAACAGCTATTAGGACGAGGATTAAGGCAATCAAATACGGCAGTCGTCAACGGAACATTTGCGGAGATCTTTTAGGTGTGTTAATGGGTATGCAAACAGGATTTACAAATTATTGTTGTTTCCTTATTAAATATCTTATTAAATCTTTAGGATTATTTGTTAATAAAGTTAATATTTACATATTTGTCTATATTTTCCATAGTTTTACCAAAGGCAGAATTATTTAATAATTTATACAACATTTTACCAAATTCATCTTTCTTTGATGTAGCTTCTTTTCTATTTTTAATATTATCCTCAATAAAACTTTTCATAAATGTTTTTTGTTCAAAACTAATAATATTATGAACCTTTTTCAACTTCATTCCATGTCTCAAATAAAATTGTAGAGTTCTGTAATGACACAAATATTTTTCTTTATCATGTTGAATACATAATAATTTAACTGATGAATCTTTCTTTTTTAAATTTTTGATTTTTTCCATGGAGATAATTCTTCATATTTTATTTTTGTTTTTATTGGTGCTAAAGGAAAATACATTGTTTCATCATGAATTTCTTCAGGATACTCCACATCAACTTTCATAAAATATCCATTCTTTGAATCTTTTGAGGTTGATAAAATTTTCGTCACACCACATACATGTTGAGCACGTTTTTATGCGTCCTAACCATTGTCACTATTATTTAAATAGAAAGTATACATGCGTCTGCCCCTGTTAACAGATTACACTATACTTTGCAGCAAGAACTTATCTTATTATTTATTTGCCGTTTCATACTATATTATTATTATTATTATTATTATTATTATTATTATTATTATTATTAATATTATTATTATTATTATTATTATTATTAATAATAATATTATTATTATTATTATTATTATTAATATTATTATTATTATTATTATTATTATAATAATATTATTATTATTATTATTATTATTATTATTATTATTATTATTATTATTAAAATAAAAAATAAACTATATTTAGTTTAAAATGTGTTGAAGTTTTTTGTAACTAATTTTAAATGTCCTAGCTTTGAAAAGTAGAAAAAATGGACTTGAAGATTCTATTACACGTACAACAAAAGCTCTTGAAAAAGAAAGTGCTACTCTTGTAAGTTATGTATTTAATTTGATTTGTATAATAATAATAATAATTATTATAATTAGTGAGGTTTTAGAAAGTATTAAATATTTTGTCTATCTCTATTGTCCTATTTATGTATTCTCAATGACACGCATTAACACCGGGGCGATTGGTAACTTTAGGTTGTCATTTAATTGGTTGCTTTTGATTTGATCACGGACTGGATCTTTATAAACTATTTAATGATAAACCTCTTTCCGTATCCGTTACTAAAAATATCCTTTTCAATCATTTACTTATAGGCCTCGAGGTATAAACCTTGAAATGTTCACTACGCTTATGAGGTCACGCCTAATGTTTACTGAATCGAGTTTATGATAATTATATCCATTGAATGGTTGTGATAATTCCTAAATGGAATCTTATAAATTTCCATGTTAATTAATTAATTATCTATAAGAAAATTAATAAAAAGGGCGTGATTGATGAATTATCAATTTTAATTACAAATGTAATTTTTAAGGAGGAGGACGATTTCCTGACTATCTCAACTTACCAATGTTTAGTTTTCATTTGAGGGTTTCCTACGTTGAGCAACTTTAATATAATTATTTTTATAAAAATAAAATTAAGTAAAGGATTTCAAAATTAAAACATAAAAAATCTAAATAAAAAACAATAATTAACAGAAACACAATTTTAGGTTTCTCCATATCCTTAATTAACCATTTTGACGTCCAGGCTCTTGTCTTTCCAGAAATCAAACTGCTTCATTTGTCATATCTATCTTTCGACGTAATCCTTTCACTATTGGATTATTTCCTGGCAGATCCTGTGATATTTTCTTTTCTCCTTGTAGTCGATATCTCTCAGTTATTTCTTTTCTTCCAGCTACAACTCACTACCTTCAATACGTTATAAATTTCTAACTGCGAACTAATATATGAAGCTGAAAACTTCATTTAACATGCGATAAGGCTTTATTTTATTATTTTTTTAACTCCGTATTGATATGTAAAATATACCCTATATCCTATGTGGAAGCCTAACGGTTCTGCCCGTGTATAACTAATCGTAAACGAAGACCTGATTGTGTGAAGCTATCGCTTTTTGAATGTTATATAAGAAACAGAGTTTTGAAAAGGTTCGAAAATATAATTATTAAAATAAATATGACATTGATAATATTAATTAGCTTATGTGAATTGTTACAATATAATATGAAAATTATATTTTTTAATAGTAATAATCATAACAATGACATTCAATCAAAAAGTTGCTAAAAAATAACAATACCAAGCGCTCATTTCGCTATTGTTATTTTACCATTGTCATCAGTGCAATTGTATTAATAGATACAAGTAACCTTAATTATTTATTCCAATCTCTAATTTCAATGATATTTTTGTCTGATATTTACTATTTTTTAGCGAATGTATTTATATTTTATATGTATATTTTGTTGCATTTGTAATAAATTGTGCACTTTTTTGGTTTGCAATCTTTATCTTGGGATTTTAAAATCAATATATTTATTGTGATAGAATATAATTTTAATCATTTTATTAATATTTATAATTTTAATTTGTTTTTTCTAACATTTTTTTCTTTTCCTTGTTCACAGATCTAAAAAATTTACCTTCATATTATTTCCCAGAAAGTTCTTATATTTATTCTATATTTGTTGAATATAAATTTGTTAATATTTCTTTATTTTTTAAAAAATAATTCAGATAGGTGAATAACAAAATAAGCTCTTGCTGCGAAGTAATAATTATATTGTTGAAAAAAGTTTCGATTATATAAAAATAATCCTCTTCAGTTTCTCGTGGAATTACTATTTGCAATGGAAAGTGTGAAAATACGTTCTGATTTGCCATTAAAATTAACTTTTTTTGCTTTTTGATTTATAATTTTCTTTTTTTTGTCGAACATTTATTAATTTTAATTTTTTAAAAAATTTTCAAATTTTTTTTCCAAATTTTCTTTCAATAACTTATGTTTCGTAACTGTTTTTCTTCAATAAAAGCTCTTTTTTCTAAAAATTTTAAAATAAAAATAAAAATAAAGTCTTTTATAAAATAAAGAAATTTTTATTTTGTTATTCACTTATCTGATATATTAAATTATGCTGCTTTCAAGGAATCACCGTTTTATACTTATATTTTTAAATAATTGTTTCTCATATTTTTTTTACCTTCTGTTCATGAGTGCCATTTCTGAATAATAATAATTTGTGTCTTTTGGGCTTCATTAAAACAATTTTGCACACGATATTAAAGAAATTTTCAAAAGAGTTTATTATTTTATAATTAGAAAAAGTTAGAAGAGGAAAAAAAACTGATAGAAGAAAAATTTGATCTTCAAATTCAAGACGAAGCAAAAGATAGAAGTGATATTGAAAAAAGTATATATGTAAACGGATGTAAGATCTCGACTGTTAAAGAAGAGATTTGCAGACTGCAGCATGTAATATTTGCATTTTATATAGTTTTATGCATTTGAAATCAGGAAATAAATAAAATGAATCAAAAAATCAACTTACTTCGAATAAATTGGGAACAAGCTATACATGTAACTAGCAGTATCAAACAAGAAATAAATGGCCATAAAGGTTTTATTTATTCTTTTAAGTTTTAGTTATTGAATTTCCCATAGTAAAATTACAGGAAAGTTGGGATAAAGACCGCACAATGGAAAATACATTCAAAGATGACGAGATTTCCGTTATAGGACGCTTGAAAGAATTGTTAAAAAGTACTGAAACTCGTCAGGTTTTGATAGCCGACATATCTGACAAGTTATTTGTTGAAATCAATCAATTTGATCAATTTCTGAACGTCATGGCAACGATTTCTCCAAGAAAAAATTTGGAATTAGATAAAGTTAAAATACAGAAATCGGTCGATTAATTATAATGATTTTTTAATTTATTAGAAAATATATTATTGTTAAATTGATTAATTTTTAATTTTCAATAAAATCAAAATAAGTTAACACAATTTTTTCAAAGAGATTTTGATTACTTTAAATTGATAAAAATTGATAAATTTATTAAAGTTTTGTTTAAATGAATGACTTTAAAATACCAATTTATAAAAATTAATAAATTCAATCATTTTATCAGTCATTTATCAAGTGGTTTTTAGACTTCTTACAGTTATAGTGAACATATTGAACAGACCGCTTATCACGTTTTAATGATTATTTAATTGAATATAGAATTTTAGATCTTGATTAAAATATATGATTAAGTTTCATTATATTTAAACATTAGGATTTCGGCTCGAATTCCAGGATTTGGTCAAAATTTACCTACGACCCGAGTTTTACTTTGTATATTCGTTTATGGACTTCATTTCATTGGTCAAAACTGCGTTTATAAATATTTGAAGAAGGTTTCAGATATAGGAACAAACATTGTGCTGCCATATTATAAAGAAAATGGAAAAAGCTAATGTTACCACTTACTTTTGACGAAGAATATTCATTTGATAATTGTGAATATTGTTATTTGTATAATAAGAATGTAGTAGATAAGGTTAGAGACCATGACCATTTTACAGGAAAATATATTGGTCCAGCATGTAAAAGTTGTAATGTTAATAGGAGCATCAAAGAATTATTACCTGTAGTTTTTCATAATTTACGTGGGTATGACTTACATCATATCCTTAAGTATAAGAATAAGTCAATTTCCAAATTGGAACTTATCATGTATACCAATTAGTAGTGAAAAGTTCTTATCCTTTATGGCATATGTTGGTAAGCTTAGAATACGTTTTATCGACTCTTACCAGTTTGTTAATGACCCATTAGCTAAGGCTGTGAATACTTTGACTAGTTTACCTTTAACAAAATCTGTTTTACTGGTACCATTGTTAATGAAAAAGGTATTTTTCCGTACAACTTTGCCACTAGTTTAGAGGTCCTTGAAAATACTTATGAACTGCCTCCAATTTGGGAAGGAGTGAGTGAAGTTGAATATGAGAAAGCTCAATTAATTTGGACTGAAACTAAATGTGTAAATTTACTTGACTATATGATGATATACTTGAAACTCGATTGCTTTCTTTTAGCTAACTTTTTCCAACAATTTCGTTCAAAGAGTATTGTACTTAACAGTTTAGAGTCTTTAAATTATTTTGGTATTCCTGGAATGTCTTGGAGTTCTGCGTTAATAACTTTAGATAAACCCATTGAACTATTGCAAGACATGGAAATTTATAATTTATATGAGGGTGGTATTCGTGGAGGTCTTACTTTTGTTAATAAACACTTTGTAAAAACTGATGAAACCACTGAGTTTCTTTATATTGATATTAATAATTTATACGGTTGGGCTTTAAGTCGACCTTTACCTTGTGGCAAATTCAGTTGGATACATGATGGTTTTGATTCAATATTGTTAGATTGTTTTTCTTTAAATCTTGAATATTTGTCGTATGGGTATACTCTTGAAGTAAATCTTGAAATTCCTTCTGATCTTCACGATAAGTTAGACGACTTTCCTATTGCTGCTGAGAAAATGAAACCTGGGGGATCTAAGGTTGAAAAATTGTTATTGACTCATTACCCAAAAAAGAATTATGTGATTCATTGACGTTTACTAAAATTATACTTGTCTCTTGGTGTTAAGGTTACTCATGTGAATCGAGTTGTAAGATTCAAACAGTCTCCTATTTTTAAAAACTACATTGATATCAATACAGAGTTAAGAGCAAAAAGTACAAACACGCTAGATAAAAATTATTATAAGCTCCTAAATAATAGTTTGTATGGTTAAACTGTCGAAAACCTGAAAAAAAAGAATGAATTTAAGATTATGTAATACAGAAAAGAAGATGATTACATATGCTTCTAAACCAACTTTTCAAAGAAGTATCAAAATTGCTGATGATCTAATTGCTGCTTTGTTTAATCCAGACTTGGTATGCTTAGATCAACCGAGTTTTATTGGACAATCGGTACTTAATTTGTCCAAACTTCGAATGTACGAGCTACAGTATAAGGACTTGGAAAAATACCGACGACAATTTAATTGTAAGATTAATAAAGTCGCTGGAGATACGGACTCTTTCTTCTTGGAGATTAAAAATTGTAAATTAGATATTCTTTTGTCTGAAATGGTTAATGATAATCTTTTGGATATATCTAATTATCCATCTACTCATCCACTTTATTCTAAAAAACTTGATTCAATCATTGGAAAATTTATGAATGAAAGCAAGGGAGAAGGTTATGGCTAATGGGTTTTCCTTAGACCCAAATCCTATAGTTTGCTAGGAAAATCATAATGCCTAAAAGCTAAGGGAGTCACATTGAAGGACACAACGTTAACTCATAAATCTTATAAGGACTGATACGAGAAAAACTCCAACTTTTCTGTACCTCAATTTTGTATTGGTACAAACAATTATCAACTTTATAGTTTTAAAACTTCAAAGGTTGCACTAACAAACAAAGAGGATAAAAGGGTTTGGGTAGAAAAGAATGTAAGCCTGGCATATGGTCATTATATGATTGAGACTGACAATGAATAAAGATAATAATTTTCCACGTGATTATCCAACAGCACATCCAACAGTACATCCAACACCCTATCAAACAGATCATTCAACAGCTCAGCCAACTGTTCATTGAATTAATAAATGTATACCTATATATGTTCTTGTTCTTATTCATTATTTTGTAATTTTTTGTGTTTACATTATATTTTAGTTTGTTTTTGTTAGAGGGGGGGGGGGTACCAAAAAGTGGGCCAGATGGGACACATCTACCTACTAATATTATATATAGTTTTAGCTAGTATATACATTACACATTATCATCAAAACTACAGCTTACTGGATCATATTTCCATTGAATATATTTTAATACATTTGTCTTTTTCTGTTAATCCTATTTTTTTGCCATTGTTGTTAAATTCCAGCTTCTATTGAAATATTTGGTGAATTTAGGAGCCGCAGATAAGTCGTATTCCTCATACGGATCTCCAATATCATTTTCTAACAAAACCGCAGCAATTAATTGCAATTCTACTACATGATCCGTACAATAATGATCTGACATCGCTTGACGAAGCTTTTTAGCACTAATAATTAGTAGATAGATATGTCACCGCTAGACCATGTCACCGCTGGACAACATACCCCCTACCCCACCCCCCCGGGAAATTTCAAAAGTACAAATTTTTTAAAAGTACAAAAAATTTTTAAACAAAGACAATGACTTATTCAAGGTCGTTGAAACAAAGACCATGACTCATTCAAGGTCATTGGATGACTCATCATATTTTTCAAGGTCATTTTAATAAAGACCATGACTTATTCAAGGTCATTGGATGTCTCATCATATTTTTTCAAGGTCATTTAAACAAAGACCATGACTCATTCAAATTTTTTTTTCAAAATTTTTTCAAGGTTATTTAAAAGTAGGTCAAGGTCATTCATTTTTTTTTTCAAAATTTTTTCTATGTTGAAAGGTACACGATTTCCTATGTCACCGCTGTACCAAAAACATAGAATCTTTTCTAAATTTTTTTCAATTTTTTCTTACGTTGAAAATCTCTCT